>ML830051.1:15420-35545 GCA_009831015.1 Picea engelmannii | reverse complement strand
GATGATAGACCCATATTAATCCATGTTGACATCAATGACAACATAACACCATGTCCAACATTAGCCCCCTTTGGCATTGATGGCAACACATGTTAGAAAAATTGGATCGTGGAGCAATAAAATAAGACAAATGCGGAAATAAAACACAAAAGATACACAATACAATAGAGACATAGATATATGTGGTTCACCCAGTGTGGGATACATCCACCAAAGAAATTTTTGGGTCCTTCCTTTTCATTATCCAACAAAATTAAGGGATAAACCTACAACACACCCGTTGTAACTTCCTCTTCTTTCTCTCACAGTCTCCTCTCTCAAAATAAAATATTCATGATAATTCACAGCGGCAATACAATTCCATAAACGTCTATAACCAAATCATCTCTTTATTATCCTTTGTAGCAACAACATACTATGATTCCATTGTTGAAAGTGCAACAAACTTTTACAGTTCCGAAATCCAACTTACTATTGTTCCACCTACAGTAAAAACATACCATGTGGTGCTCATCCTTCTATCTTCATCATCTTCCATATATGAATCAACATATCCTTGTAGAAAAGTTTCTGAACCTCCAAAATATAATGCATGAGTAGCAGTACCTCTCAAATACTTGAGAATCCACTTTATTGCATCCCAATGTTCTTTACCTGGATTGTTCATATACCTGCTCACAACTCCCACTGCATGTGCAATATCTAGTCTTGTGCAAACCATCACATACACCAAGCTACTAATTGTTGATGAATAAGGTACCTTGGACATGTATTCTATCTCATCCTATGTCTTCGGACACATTTCCTTTGTTAATTTGAAATGGTCGGCCAAATGTGTACTAACTAGTTTTGCATTATGCATTCTAAACCTCTCCAATACCTTCTTTATGCACTCACCTTTGGTGAATTTGTGATTTTTCCTGTCTCTTGTTATTCTCATACCAAGGATTTTATTTGTAGCACCCAAATCTTTCATCGCAAATGAATTAGATAATTTCTTCTTGAGCACATTTATATCCTCCATATTAGACACTGCAACAATGATGTCATCTACTTACAATAGTAAGATAATATAACTTCCATTTTATATCCTTTTAAAATAAACACAGTGATCAGAATGACATCTACTATAACCTTGTTCTATGATAAACCTATCAAACTTCAAATACAACCCCCTTGGAGATTTCTTTAGGACATACAAGATCTTCTTCAACCTGCATACCATATTCTCCTTTCCTTTGATCTCATACCCTTGTGGTTGCTGCATATAAATATCTTCCTCCAAATCCCCATGGAGAAAAGTTGTTTTTACATCTAATTGTTCAAGATGAAAATATTGTATTTCTAAAAGACTTAAAATAGTCCTAATTGAAGTCATCTTAACAACGGCAAAAAATATTTCATCAAAATCTATACCTTTCTTCTGTGCAAACCCCTTTACAACAAGTCTACCTTGTACCGCTTTTTTCCTCCATCTTCTTCCTTCAACCTGTAAACCCATTTATTCTGTAATGTTTTTTTTCCTGTAGGAAAGTGAACCAAGTCCCAATTCTATTTATTTACCAAGGAATCCATTTCTTATTTCATGCCTTTCTCCCACTTCTTTTTAGTGTCTACCTGTATTTCCTCTTCATAACATTTTGGTTCACCAGAATCCATCAACAATAAATAATACAATGAAGGAGAGTATCGTTCACGGGGTCTACTTAACCTGGTATATATTCTAACAACCCTTGCAGGAGTTTGAGGTACATGTTGCTCCTATTTTTGTACATTTTGATTTTCTGGTACCTTTGGAAAAAAAAAATTCAGTGATCTCATCAAGCACCGTGTATTTTGGTTTTTCCTTTTCCTGTTTCTTTCCCTGCAACTGATCTTTGTACATGACCTTCTCATTGAATATGAAATTTCTACTCCTAATGATTTTGTGATTTTCATAATCCCATAAGAGATAACCAAAATCATTAACACTGTATCCAATAAAGGCACACTTATTGGATTTTTCCTCAAGATTTGTTCTATTTTCTTTATCAATATGGACAAATGCTTCACAACCGAAGGTCTTCAAAAAATAATAGTTTACCTTTTTACCTGTCCATGCCTCCTCTAGAATTCCGCCATCTAAAGAGCTTGAAGGTCCTCTATTTATTAAGTAAAAAACAATATCTACAACATCTTCCCATAACTATAAGGGAAATCCAACATGCAATCATATACTCCTTGCATGCTCCATGATTGTCATGTTCATCCTTTCCGACACACCATTTTCTTGTGGTGTTCCTGTAACTGTTTTCTCTCTACAAATCCCATGGCATGAACAATAATCATCAAACTTATTGCTGCAATATTCACCTTCATTGTCTGATCTGAGACACTTCAACCTTTTTCCTGTCTCATTCTCAACCAAAGATTTCCATTTCTTAAAAGTATAAAAAACAATAGATTGTTGTCGAATGCAATAAACCCAAATTTTTCTAGTTACATCATCAATAAAAGTAACATAATAAAGAGAGCCACAAAGAGATGATACCCGAGCTGGTACCCATACATTTGTATGCACAAGCTCTAATATTTCACTCTTCTTTTCTTTTCTGACTCTGAGAAATCTAACTCTCTTTTGTTTTCCATAAACACAATGCTCACATAAATCCAAATCAATTTGTTTAATATCTAGAAACAAATTTATTTTGTGAAGTATCTGCATCCCCTTCTCACTCATGTGTCCAAGCCTATGATGCCATAGTGTTGTATCCACTTTTGTAGAAGCTAAAGATATATAAGAGTCAATATTACCATTACATAAATAGAATGTACCTAGCTTCTCTCCTTTTGCTATCACTAGTGATCCTTTGTAGACCTTCCACACCTTATCTATAAATATAGATATATATCCTTCACTTTCCAACTTCCCTGTTGAAATCATATTTTTCCATAGATTTTGTACATGTTTTACCTCTTTCAATAACCATTGGTTTCTATTATTTTTCTTTATTTGTACCTTTCCCATTCCAACAATTTTTCATGGTGCATCATCACCCAAATGAACCTATCCAAAATCACCTTGACCATAATCTAGAAAATGTTTCCTATGGGGTGTGGAATGAAATGAAGCCCCTGAATCTACTAACCAAGACTCATAAATATTATCTACAAAAGGATTCAAAGCATCTTGTAACACATCACATGTTACATTTTTTTCTTGATTTTTCTCTTGATTTTTCTCTTGTGATCCATCTCTTTGTTTCTTTGGAGATCTGCAGTATTTCTTCAGATATCCTTTCTTCCCACAATTCCAACACTCTATATTTCCCAGTATGGATTTGAATCTATTCTTCCTAGAATTGCCACAGTTCCCTGATCCCTTTCCTCTATCATTTTGTCTTCCCCTGTTCTCCACAGTCAACACAATACATGATGTCTCACATGTGGTTTTCCGTCGCATTTCCTCGCTAAGGATAACACCAACAACATCATCAAATTTTAGAATGTTTGAGCCATAGACATAGTTACTTACAACCATGACCAAGCCATTCTAGATTTTTGGCAATGAGCATAAGATTAGAAGAGCCCTGACCTCATCATAAAATTCCAATTTTATAGAACTTAGTTGATTAGTAACCATATTAAATTCATTTAAATGATCTGCAATAGACCCACCTCCTGACATATTCATATTAAATAATCTCTTCATTAGAAATACCTTATTAGATGTCGAGATTTTTTCATATAGTTTGGCCAATGTGTCCATCATCTCCTTCATTGTCTTTTCTTTTGAAATATTGAAAGCCACCGACACTTCCAGGCTTAGTCGTATCGTTCCTAGTGCCTTTCTATCAAGAACCTCCCATTCTTCGTCCTTCATGGTCGTCGGATTCTTTGTTATTCCACCCAATGGTAGGAATAGATCCTTTTGATATAAATAATATTCCATCTGCATATTCCATAATTGGTAGTTTTGGCCGTTAAATTTCTCGACCCTAAACTTTCCATCTTTCACCATTTCTCCCACTCGAACCAAGAACTCTCTTTTTCTGCGAGTTACATTTTTCTCCGATACCAGTTGCTAGAAAAATAGGATCGTGGAGAAATAAAATAAAACAAATTCAAAAATAAAACACAGAAGATACAAAATACAATAGAGACACAGATATACATGGTTCACCCAGTGTGGGATACGTCCACCAGATAAATTTCCAAGTCATTCCTTTTTATTATCCAACAAATTGAAGGGATACAACCTACAACACACTCGTTGTAACTTCCTCTTCTTTCTCTCACAATATCCTCTCTCAGAATACAATGTTCACAATAATATACAACCGCAATATAATTCCATCATAAGAGAGGGATGCTTTCTAGGGAAAAAAAAACCCTAAAATAACTTCTACCGTCAAATCTGTGACCTTATAATGAACAATCTAGATTGACTACGAAATTACAATATTTTACAAGGAAAATTTTCCCAAAATTTTGCTTCCCCCCTCCCCCCCACCTGGATCGTCATGGAGATAGTTGTGGGGGATAAATCCCCCCCACATCCCCCCACACCCCCCATTATGAAATGGGCTCCAAGCACGAATTAAATAAACCTTTGAATGAGGAAGATAATCAGGCTCCACAACCAACACCACAATAAAACAATCTTTCTCCCCTTGTGAATGTGTATTGTATCCTTTTGAGTCCTTTGAGTTGATTCCCCCTATCTTCATGCTTGTTGTTTTTGGACTTGTTTTTTTGTTTATCTCTCCCCCTTTGACATCAATGGAAAAGGGAACTTCCTTCTTGTATTTTGCAACTCCCCCTGTCAACAATTCTCCCCCTTTGACTACTAATTTTAGACAATCAAGACATTTCAAGATAAAATGGACCTTTGCCAACATGTGTAAAATCAATGCTCTACCATAGTCTTTCGAATCTATAGAAATCAATTTCAACTTTTGTATTTTTAGAAACAAGATTAAATTGGTCCTTTCATCTATTGTTGTACTGCTTCCTCAACTAGTGGTATGGTTCAATGTCCATACTATCGTAGATATCTTCTTCATATTCAGATCTTGCTCATGCTCATATTTCTACTCAAATATAAGTAAATTTGATATCAATGTTGTTGTATTGTAGACCCTCAAAACATGATTTTTGTTCAAAAACTCTTTTGGTGTTGATTGCAAGAGTCTTCTTCATAAGTTTCTCGTTCTTTTTGGGAATACCTCATTTGGTCATGATCATACCACACTTTAGTAACATCTGTAACACTTCACAACATTGTGTATTCTAAAGCATATTACACATTCCTTTCCATTTCCTTTGTCTTGTTGACATCTGGTTTTAGATATAAACAATGATGGAAAGTATCCAGTGTCATCTGAGTAGTTGGTTCACCAATGGACTATGTTGCAACATAGTCAATCATCTCACCATGACTATGGGAAATGAGAATCAATATCACCCACTATCCATTCAAATGCTTCCCTTGTAAGGTGATATTCTTTCAGCACATGTTTTACTAGAAAATATACTTCGAAGAAGAATGATGAAAAGGAGAGTGGCATTCTTCTATCTTTCAATACTCATAAGGACGTCACCAGGAACAACCTTAAGTCTTTCCTAAATCCTCCTTCCTTTCTTCTGTTTATATGTTCTATTGAGGGGGAATTTTAGTATATCATCAAAATAACATTGGAAGGCTTCCAAGATCATCATAGCTTAATTCTTTTGGTTGGTATGCTAGTGAAGATTCATCATCATCATCACTATTTTGTGCAACAAAAAATTCTTCATGTTCTTCTTTAGAATATTCTTTTTGCATTTTCTTTTCATTGGCTAATGAACTATTGATTTGTAGGAGATCATCAAGAACTACACTTGTGTCATAATCTCATTTAGGAACTCCTCTTTCTCGAGCTTGATCCACTTTATATTCAAAACTCGAATTTTCACATTCCTTATTAGAAACTTCACCCATCATTCTTCTATTCTCAATCTCATCAATTTCAGGTGCAAAATCTCCATCATCTTTCTTGTTTTGTACTTCAAATTTTCTCCATATCTTCTTATGATTTTTTTCTTGAATTTTGGAAGTTTTTATGGGATGCTTTGGTAGATCACTAGCTTTGTGACCATAATTATTTTATTTGTGGCATTCAACATTGTAATTTTGCAATGGAGAGAATGAATTATAGTTTTTTTTTTTTTTTTCTCTCGACTATTATTATTCTTGTTGTTCTTATAACCATATCTTTAAACATTCTTATGTTTGTTCTTTCCATAAGCTCTACAATCTACTGGTTTATGCCCAAAATTATTACAAGAGAAGCAATATCCAAGAAAGAGATGTTGATACCTTTTGGGGGTAAGTTCTTCTTGTAATTGTATTCCATCCGAATTTATTTTCTTTTGAAGATTTTAGTTGATTAGAATCAATATTTATCTTGTTTTCTTTACTTTTTAAGGAGCTTTGAAAGGCAGTTGCATAACTGCTAGGAATTTGATTAGTTTCCTATGTTGTAGAGTTTGATCCTTTATTGGATTTCTCTTGATCATAACCCATACTTGTCTTATTGTTTGATGATATTTGACTGTTAAGAATTTCATCCAATATTTTTGAACTATTTTCAAATTTTGATTACTTCTTTTCTTTCTCAAGTTCCCCTTTTAGAAGGATAATTTCAGCCTCTAGCTTTTCACAGTCTTGTTGTTTTTCATTGAGTTGATTTAAAATGACTTCTTTTATTCTTTTAGATTCTTGGAGTTGATTCTTTAAATCAATAATGATTTATTTTTTTTCTTGAGGGTTTTTGAAACTTCATTTTCTCTTGATTTTTGTACTTCTTCATATTCTAGTAGTTGTTCTCTTAATTATTTATTCTTCTTTTTATATTTTCTCAGTTATTTAAGAGAACTAATAAGTTCTTATTCAAGGTCTAATTCACCTTTAACTTCATAGCTTCCTTAATCTTCATTTGGAGGTTCTATTCCCATAAATAGAAGCTTTGTCTCCTCATCTTCACTCATGTCAGATGAACTACTGTATTCTTTGGAGTAGAAGTTTTTCTTTTTCTTGTAGTTCTTTTTGTATTGGGTTTTATCCTTTTTATAGTATTTTTGTTTGTAAGCTTCTTCATCATCATTATCCTCTTGTTTGGGATAGGGACATTTGTTAGCAAAGTGTCCAATTTTCCCATAGTTGAAGCATTTGAAAGGTAACTTCCCTTTGTATTTTCAAGACCCTTTCTTGAGTTTCCTTATAAAGTTGGCCTCTTCTTCATATAATATGTCTGAGTAATTTTCATTTGGCACATGTTCATGGTACTTTGTTTCTTTTGATTCTTTGAAGGTTGTTTCCCTTTTTGATGAATTTTCTTTCTTGATTCTCATTTCATAGGCTACGAGAACCCCATGAAGTTCATCCATTGTAAGTTTGTCAATGTTTTTACGATCCCCCAAGGTAGACACTTTGGCATCATATCTCATTGGTAATGATATCAATATATTTTGAACAATAATTTTGTCATCTAAATATTCTCCCAGTGCTTTGATTGAATTGACAATTTCATCCACTCTTTGAAGATATTCTGCAATGCTTTCTTCCTCTTTCATTTTTTGATTCTCAAATTGTTCTCTGTAAGTTTGAAGTTTTTCTTGATTGAATTTTCCATTTCCTTCATAAATGACTTCAAGTTTGTCCCAAATTTACTTTGATGAATTACAATGCATTACTTTTACAAATATAGGATTAGATAATCCACCCAGAATTGCATTAACATCACTTGAATTATCATCGCAGAGTTTCTTTGCAACAACATATGAGGGTTAGTAGTTGGTGAAGTGTAAAAAGACACCACAGACAACCAAAAATCACATCCAAGAGCCATTAGATGACTTTTCATCCTTATACTCCAAAATTGATAATCATTTCCTTTGAACAATGGTTCTTTGTTGGAGGACACTCCTCGTTGATTTATTGGAGTTCTCATAATCTAACTTCAAGTGGCTAAACTATGGTGAAGGAACCTGCTCTGATACCAATTGTTGAAATGTTGGTCAATAATGAGAGGGGGGGTGAATCAATATTGCTTATTTTTAAAACAAATTAATAATGATTAATTATTAATCACAACAATTGATCAACAAGAATTTACTTAGAAAATAAATTAAATATAATAATCACAAAAAAATACAAGTTACAATGTGTAGGAGACACCAATATCTATTATTTTGAGCACCAACTCAAGGAGACACCAATCCCCTATTTTAGAGTACCAACTCTAGGAAGCACCAACTCCCTGTTTTCAAGCACCAACTCCCTTGTTTTCAAGCACCAACTCCATGTTTCAGTATTCAACCTTTAGAGGACTTCAATCCTTCCTTGCTCCTCCCTTCCACCCTCACTTCATGTGTATGTTTCAAGTTTCATATAATCTCTTGGACTCTGCTTTTGTTTTTGATCTTCTGAATTAGACCACATAGACATTTTCTTTCCACCACGATTTCTGGTTTAAATAGTATTTCAATAGGTATAATTTTGAACCATTTTTTCTTTTGAAAATGAACCATTTTTTCTTTTGAAAATGAACCATTTCACCTATTCATTTAATTTTAACAATAATGTTGACATTTAATAGTTGATTTTAACTCAAAATACTTCAAATCCTTGGTAAGTTATTTATCATCCTGGTTAACTAGTCTAACAGTTCAAGCTTGGAATTCTGGACCGACAAAATCGCAGGCTTACATTTCTTCCTTTTCATCTTCACTGTCATCAAAATGCACCTTTATTTCCACCATCTATAAATTGAACTCTACTTAGAATTATTTTATGTAGTGGGTTCGCAGACCAACAAACTCGTGGGCTTGAAAACACAAGCTTATCCACTCTAAGCATTGTTCCTTTAACGCTTTGTCTTTCCTCCATTACTCTTCTACATAGGACCTTATTCAAAATTCCATGGGCTTATTTACTTCTATTCCCTTGGTGCCTCTAATCAACTCCTTTACCTTATCATGATACTGGTGTTGGAACCAAGTCTTCTGGACTTTGGCCTTCGGGCTATCCTTGCATTCTTCCGAAGTAATACCTCCCGAAGTAAACTTCATTGAAGCACTTACATTATCTCCACTAGTAGATCATATGATTGAGATTTAATCCCTCATTGAATGGATGATCCTGGCTTATCTGGAGGCTTAAACTAATTCAATGATCATGAATTAATATTTTGTTGAATGGATGGTCTGCATTCATTTCAAGATTCCAAGGTTGTTTGGAGTTTACAATCTCTCAACTCTCCCAGAATTTGACCTACTGAAGTGGTCATAAAGTGTACATGACCGGTTGTTGTCGGTTGATAGTACCCCTTACACTATCCTCCCACTGTACTTGATCAGACGGTCGAGAAAGATCCCAAAGGATATTATATCAACAATCTATTAGGTTTTGGTACTTCGAGACTCTGAGATATTACAACTCTAATGTTGTTCAACTCCCCCTGAGTTATACTTGTCGAAGTGCTTACATTATCCTTCCACTGCTTGATCTAACGACTCACATTACTCCTGAATTCTTCCCTCGAATAACGATTGGAGGGATTTTGGGGCTTAAAAACTTCATAGCTTTGTATCTCTACCTTATCTTCAATAGTTTATGAAGTGGAAAAATCACCGAAATATGATTGGATTTTGATCTATGGTTGATGTGATTTCGACACTTCGTGCCTTTTCCTAGTATCCAATAATTGTCGAAGTGGTGAAGTTCCAGAGTCTTGAAACTTACACTATCCTTACACTACTTGATTCAATGGCTGAGAAGGGTCCATGATAAATCCTTATCTATGGCTCGTGTGATTTCGTGATTTCGTGCCTCTGCCTTGTCTACAATAATTGTTGAAGTTGTGAAGTTTTGGAGTCTCAAAACTTTCTATCTCCCGCTTGACTTTGATCAATGATTGATAATGATCTGCATGATCCAATTGTTGATATTTATTTTTACTTTAAGGTGATATCTAATGATCCTCATTGATATACCTCCTCAATCCAATGATCCAGATTTATCTTGGCCCCAACTGTTGTGATTGCTCCTTAGAAAAAAAAAAGGGACCAATCATGATTTCATGATCCTTTTGTACAGTGCTTTGTATTCGCCATGATCCTCATGCTACCTCTCCTGATATTTTCCTTCGACCTCTCCAAGTTCTCACTAACTGCACACTCCTACTGTGTGTAGATATTATGCATGTTAACTGATGTTTTTCCATCCCGAGCTTTGTATTTCATAACATAGGGCTCCAAATTCCTTCTCTGGCCTAGATTACACCTGATAGCTTTCTCTCTCTCTCTCTCTCTCTCTCTCTCTGGTCTTATTCCTAAATCTTTGGCCACTATTGCTTCCTCCTTTTAATGATTTCGATGATTATCCACCTACAAGAAATAATTCAAGAATCTCTCTCTCTCTCTCTCTCTCTCTCTCTCTCTCTCTCTAAGAAAACATAGGATTTATTGATCCTGCAAAACACCATATCCCATCTTGGAATTATCAAGTTCCTACCACAATTTGTAAGAGCTCATATATTCTCTTCTCTACTCAAAATAACATTTTTCACTGCATTTCCATATGCAATAGCCTCATCAAGTTTAATACTCTTGCAAATCTCTTTTGCAATTAATATATAAGGGTATTTTAACAGAGTTATAATCTAAATGGAATTATCTAGATGATAGACCCATATTAATCCTTGTTTAAATCAATGAAAACAGAGCATCATGTCCAAAACTCATCAGGTAGGTGAATTAGAATATGGAATTGCTGTAAAAAATCAGCAACAAAAGCACACTAACTCACATAGGAATTTTTTCAAACACTTAGTAAACATAGATTTTTGTCTTAAATGAACTCTAAAATGTATTAACCCATATTCAACTATATCATAAGCACAAACACACATTACTAAGAAACTAGTAGCGAAAAATAACAATGAACAAGAGTCACAAAACACAGGGGCACACCTAGATTTTTGGCAACCGGTCAGGGAAAACCCCAGAATGGGGAAACCCACCAAGAGAGATTTATTATCAGCTTTAGGAAGTACAAAATCTACAAAAGTAATGCATTTGGTAGCAAGATAAACACACTTACAGACACCCACAATAGTCCCCACAAATCTGCCTTGAAAATTGTGCCACATTTTGTACAGCCTGTACAACCCAGTTGAGAAAGAACACATTGAATTTCATACCAACTTGTTGTTGTAGAGTAAGATCTGTATGACCTTTCTGCTATAAGAAAAACAATCAAAAAATGTGCCACAAACTACCTCGATTTTTATGTCCTCTTTTCCTACTATACGTATCTGTACAGTGCAACCTCCCACTCAGCTGCAACCTACAACAACTTCTCATAGAAATTTGTCTTAGGATTTGTGCCAAAATTCTCTTGGAATCCATGCCAAATATGATACATACATTTTCCTTCCATCTCTCTCTCAAATCTCTATTGACTTGTCTAACACACTACCCTAGGCTTACTCTTATAACTAGAAATAACTTTTCACCTTCCCAATCGCTAAATCCAATGACCAAGATCTAATCTTTTTTTTACAATATCAATGGACACTATTCATTCCCTCCAAAATAAATCACATACATTTACTAAAGTTATTTTCCACTTTATGACAAAAGTGTAATTTATGACATAAAGTCACTTTAATAAAATATTAGAAGGTCACTTTTACAAAAAGTCTCTTTAATAAAAGAGTCACTTTATTACAACTTTATAAAATGCCTATTACAAAGTCAAGTGCCTAGTAGTGCAAATGCAATGTCACTTCTTCATACAACACAAAACATGTGGATTACCTCCTGAGATATAAAAGCTAACACTCCCTTTTAGTGAAGGTGGTACTCACTGCCATCACCATCACCTGGTCCTGTCCTCAAGTCCATCACACTATTCACAATAGGAGCTCTCTCTAAACCTAGAGCCAACCTCAACACTTGCACTGAACTCGAACATGAATACATTCTCCTGGAAACCACTATGAACCCTGAGCTCCTAGGAGAATCCACTCCACCCTGAGCTTTTGTCTAATCACACCAGATGAGCCTCCTGTCAATGCTCAAAAGAGAATCCCTCTCTTCCCTCATATTCCAAGACTCAATCCTTGGGCCCACTACAGTCTCAGGATCCTCCTGCTCCTCATCCAATTATGAATCTCCAACTGTAGGTTGTCCTTGCACAATGTACAACCTATCAACTCAATCACCAATCAACTGTGGATCGACCAGATCCGCTCCCTCTTTGTAGATAAAGACATGTCCACTCTTAAACAATGTCACATATCCCAGATCTTCTAAGGCTGACATCAAGAGAAAGTAAACCCTTAGCCCTGGAACAAACAAAACTCCATCAACCACTAGGAGTTCTCCAAATACGAGCTTGAATCTGACCCTTCCAACTCCACGTATTTCTCGTGCCATTTCCCCTTCACTTTCAACTAGATGGTCTAGACCTATCTATCTGATACTAAGGAATATATGCCATATTCTTGTCAAATGACATGAGGCTCCACTGTCAATGATCCATCTACTATCACGCACAAATCCAACACTCCTGACACTTGACATGAGAGTGACCAATGGAAATTCCTTCTCAATCTTGTCCAAAAATTCCTCTACTAATGTTGTAGTCACTGCAACTAGCCCCTCCTTCTCCTTCCTCTCTAGACACTGGGCTACAAGGTGGCCATACTGATTGTAGACGAAACATACAACTTTTCTCAAGTCTTTCCCCAAACTCCCCTACTTCTTACTTTTTCTCTTTGTCGCAATAGAAACATTCTCTTCATCAAATCCATCTTCCTTCTGTCTAATGCTTTGAGATACTTCCCGGATCTCCTCCCGAGTGAAATCATTACACAGTCTTCTCTAGTCTGGTAAATGTTCCTGACCCACCACACACTTCACGAAGACTTCCCATTCCTTAGCGAAGACTTTCAAGGCTATCCTCACCAACTCTAAATCTGAAATGACCTCCCCAACTGCAACCAACTCATCTTTCACCTGTGATACCTGGGTAAGATAGGATTCCACACTCCCACCCTTATTCATCTCATTATCACACAACTTGTCCTTTAAGGCCATATTTCAGCTCTCATTTTTCGCCTCATACAAGTTTTTTAGTGTCTCTCACATCTCATAAGATGTCTTCTTCTCAGCTAAGTGTGGGATAAGTGAGTCTTTCACTCCATCCAAAATAAGCCTCTGAGATTTGGCTTCCTTTCCCTCATGTACATCCAAAGAAATAGGGTATGTTGTGGGAAAAAATACTATAGAGGTGAAAAATCTCCAAAGTTTATTCTCCCTGAGAATAGATGACATTTTGACTTTCCATTGCAAGTAGTTGGAAATCCCTTCCAACCGGTCCTCGTATATGATTCAAGCAACCATTTTCCTCTCAAGTGTTCAATAGAAAACAAACAACCAAGTGCCCCCTTTCAAATCCCTGCCAAAAATAACATTGTTCATTGTAACTCAGAGCACCTTCGTTGATACCATGTAGAAAATTAACAACAAAAGAACACTAACTCACATAGGAATTTTGTCAAACACTTAGTAAACATAGATTTCCTTCTTAAATTAACTCTAATATGTATTAACCCACATTCATTTATATCATAAGAAGAAACACACATTACTGAGAAAATATTAGTGGAAAATAACAATGAACAACAATCACAAAACACATGTGCACACCCATATTTTTGGCAACGAGCCAGGGAATACCCCAGAATGGGGAAACCCACCAGGAGAGATTTATTATCAACTTTAGGAAGTACAAAAGTTACAGCAGTATTGCATTTGGAAAAAAGGGAAACACACTTACAGACACCCACAACAACCCCCAAAAATCATCCTTGAAAACCATGCCACGGTCCATACGACTTGTACGACCCAACTAAGAAACAACACCTCAATTTTTGTGCCAACCTACTGCTATACAATCAAATCTATACGGCCTTTTTGCTGCAAGAAAAAACTCAAAAAAACCTCGAAAAACATGCCACAAAGTGCCTCGATTTTCATGCCCTCTTTTCCTGCTATATGACATGTACAGATCCATATATTATGACCTCCCACTCAGCTACAACCTTCAACAACTTCTCACAAAAAATTGTCTTGATATTTGTGCCCAAAGTCTCTTGGAATCCATGACAAATATGTTGCATACACTTTCTTTCCATCTCTCTCTCAAATCCCTCTTGACTTGTCTTGCACACTACCCTAGGCTTACTCTTATAACTGGAAATGACTTTTCACCTTCCCCATCCCTAAATCCAAATTGCCAAGATCTATTCTTTCCTTTACAAGATCAAGGGACACGATTCATTCCTTAAAAAATAAATCATTTACTACTAAAGTTATTTTCCACTTTATGACATAAGTGCACTTTATGACATAAAGTCACTTTAATAAAATGTTATAAGGTCACTTTTACCAAAAGTCACTTTATTACAACTCTACAAAATGGCTATTACAAAGTCAAGTTCCTAGTAATGCAAATGCAAGGTCACTTCCGCATACAAGACAAAACATGTGGAGTACCTCCTAAGCTATAAAAACTAACAATTGCAACGCCATAAAACTCATGGGAATTTCCTTCTCAAACATACAAACAATCACAACTACATATTGATGCCACCATGGAATTCTAGCCATATGAATCTCCTTTGATGTGACTCAATATACAAATGTATATAATTTCAATATGGCACGTCTTAATCCTGGGGGGTTCATGGTTCACACAATCACGAACGAGCAAAGGATATTGACACTACAAAATAGACACACACATCACTAATTTCCCTAAAATTGTGAGTGCATAGTATATTTTTACTGATAATATAGAAGAAGAATAATATATTTTACATACATACCCTTAGAAGGTTCATATGGTCATGTGACTTCAACCCTGAAAAATTCCCTTCTACAATGAAGCAACATCGTAGAGTCGACCCATATAAAAAAGGTTCCTTCACACCCAATATAAAATCCTTTGCCATAGAAAGATCATATTTCTTTGGAATCCATGGGACATCACCTTATTTAAAAGACCAAGAGGGACCAACCTCTTCTCTACTTTCTTTTCTTGGCCAATGTCTCTTTCTAGTATTTGAAGTAATAATATCTCTCCTAACAACCAATGTGTTTCTTTTATTCGATGATATGTGCCTCCATAAAGAAGATGAAACATTTTTGAATATATGCATGGGATATAGTAAGTGGCTAATCCTAAGATGCTCCCAATATGGAAGCTCATAAAATATAATTTTTCTTTTCACCCCAATGGGAATTTTCTCAAAATAGGTGTCGAAAAATTATGAATCATCGAACACAAGTTCCGCATTTGAATCAAACAATTCTTCCATTTCCTTCTCATTCTCTACATCATACGCCATAATCCAATCTATCGATGTCATTAATTTAGGTCTCCTGGTTCTCTCTAGTTTACCATTAGAAGTAGATTCAACTCTTCTATAAGGGTGGTCTTCTGGGAGGAATACCCTCTATAAGTTGCACACCAACTTTCGTAGGTGGTTGGACCACCTAACCTTTATAGAAGGTCCAAAACATTTACATCCATGATACCCTCTTGTTACAAGACCTATGGTGTTATTGTATACAAAGTGTGTTAGTTTCAAAAATATAGTCACACCAAATTACATATGCCAAATAACATTATATATATAAATAAATCAATCAACATGCTTAAGAGATAAAACTACTAGTCTTGGATAATCATGCATGGTGTACACACATATTCCATACAATGTAAAATACCTCTATATTAGGATGGGTATTAATACATCATATACATGTATTTCTTCCCATTATTTCTTAAATTCATTGATCAACGATTGGAGGTAGACATCCATTCTCTTCACTTGTATTATACCCGGGACTATAAGAGCCAACATAAGATGTTCATTCTTCAAGGAAAACCATGGGGGGGTATTTTTTTTATCACTACCATTGGCCAAACATAATAGTTTGTGTTTTGGAGGGAATACATGTTAAATCCATCCATGGTTGTGCTCAATCGTAGGCTCCATAATTCATCCTTGAATTTATTGAGCCTTGTATCCTCTATATGATTCATATCTAATGAATCTGCTAGGATTCACATAACTCCTGGATCACTTCTATGTGAGGCATGCAACCTCTGCAACAAGTTTATTTTTTTTCAACAAAATATCCTTTTAATCCTTGTAATTATAGGCATGTGCCTCAATATATTATGAGGAGGACCATGTGCCTTACCCATGTTTTTTTTTTTTGGTACCTATCATGCCCACATTCTAAACATATCTCTTTTTCTGCATATTCATCTTTGTATAGAATACAATGATTCAATCATTCAAACTGTAGTATACCTATGTTTTTACTATGGGGTACCTAGGGAGTTACCCAATGGGAATGTGGTTATGTATTAATAGTGGAAGTCATTTAATATATGAGAATGTGGTCATCCAATGTAAGCTGGACTAGGTCCACTATATTAATAAAGACCCACTATGGTAGTTAGATGTAATAAATGTGAGAAGGCTCTCTAGAAGGTTCCTAGGGATAGAGAGAGCTATATAAAGAAGTGTAAGCAATTTAATGAAACATATTTAAGAATATTGTGAATGTAACAATCATTGTCTGAGGAGTGTTATCCTTCCTTAAGGATTAATATATGGTGTTACCCTACCTCAAGGGTTTTCTCTAGTTCTTCTGTTCAGTATTTTGGTGAATGGTTTGGCTTATTCTTTTTTATATTGTGGGTTTATTTTGATATTTATCTCTAGATATATTCAGGTACATAACAATTGGTATCATAGCACTTTCCTTGGCCAAATAAGGGAAGAATTGTTTGCTCTTTTTGCATTTTTTTTTCTAGGGAAAAAAGAGGGCGACACACTTCAGGTTCATATATGAAACTTTATGTGTAGAATTTGGCCAAACAAATTGGATATTTGAATTCCTCTCGATAAAATACCCATTTAGAAAAAAAAAAATCAGTTGAAACGGAGTTTGGGAATTAAAGTTATGAGCATTTTAAATTCAACAGTTTTTCAAGGTTTTTTCAAAAAAAGCCATGACTTTCTGTAGTGATTTATTTTTAAAACCCTTGTTCTATTTTTGGGTTTTTTCATAGCAAGATGTATTGAATCATTCATTAAATAAAAAAGGTTAGCACGGCAAGAGAATTATCCCCATTGAGTAGCTCACAAATTACAAGGTGGTGCTGCCATTTGGTGGAACTCGCTTGATTGCAAGGAGATGATGACACTCTCTAGTGGCGAATTTGAAAAAATATTGTTAGATAGGTGGTCTCATGAAAAAAATAAGGATACAAAGAGCGCCAAGGGTTTATTTTCATGTGACAAATCTATATTACAGGTTCATGTTTGTATTCATAAAGAAAATGTCATTGTTTCTATTAACTCTAGTTGCCAACAAAGTTTTATCAATGTTTAGTTGGTTAATAGATTGCAAGTTTCTGCAAAGAATATTCACAACACACAGGTTGTTGATAAACATGTTCAAATTTTTAAAGATTTGAATATCACCATGGATAAATATGTGTTGCATTTAGATTTTCATGCTATAGATATGGGATATTGTTTTTGGATATCCTTGGATGGAATCAGTTGGTACAATTAATAATAATGTTCAAAAGAAGTTTTTAAAGCTTTGTTACAATAAAAAGAAAATCACATTGCATGATGTGTCTCTTAATAAGAAAGATCGGCCCATGGAGGCCAACAAAGAAGTTATAGCAGAGTTTGAAATTGAATCATAGGTAGAGTCTACAGAAGGAGATGAAGCAAAACCACAAGAAGGACATAATCATGAAGCTAAGGCGGTCATTGACTCAAAGGAACAAAGTGTTGCAGATTTGGAGAAAAATGAACAGATTCCTACAGTTTTTGTATATCACCATCCACATCATATAGAGAAACAACAATCATCAAGGTAAGGGCATGTGCTTCAACACATTTATGTACCAATAGGGCACTAGACAAGAAACCGATCAAGAGGTGCATGGAGGATTAACGACACTACAAGAAGAGCTCAAGCTACAAAAACAATTCCATGGCAACCCCGACATGATGCCGAGCGAGATCAAGGTGGCAAGGCAGAAAATAGACATCATTTTCAACTTCCATTGAGATGGATGGATGATCGTACTTGGTACAAGTTGTCTACATTACTTAGTCGTTCATATTGTATGGTTTCTTCTCATGTTTCGAGGAAGAAACATGTAAAGGGGGGTGGAATGCAGTATACCTAGGGATGTACTATGGGGTACCCAATGGGAATGTGGTTATGTATTATTAGTGGAAGTCATTTAATATATGAGAATGTGGTCATCCAATGTAAGGTGGACTAGGTCCACTATATTAATAAAGGCCCACAATGGTAGTTAGATACCTAGGGATGTACTATGGGGTACCTAGGGAGGTACCCAATGGGAATGTGGTTATGTATTATTAGTGGAATTCATTTAATATATGAGAATGTGGTCATCCAATGTAAGGTGGACTAGGTCCACTATATTAATAAAGGCCCACTATGGTAGTTAGATGTAATAAATGTGAGAATACTCTCTAGAAGGTTCCTAGGGATAGAGAGAGCTATATAAAGAAGTGTAAGCAATGTAATGAAACATAGTGAAGAATATTGTGAATGTATCAAGTATTTCTCGAGGAGTGTTATCCTTCCTTAAGGATTAATATATGGTGTTACCCTACCTCAAGGGTTTTCTTTAGTTCTTGTGTTCAATATTTTGGTGAATGGTTTGGCTTATTATTGATATTGTGGGTTTATTTTGAGATTTATCTCTAGATCTATTCAGGTACATAACACAAACACCCAACATTTTCAACATTTTCCTTTCATCCGCGCAACTATCGGGAAATACATTATCTATCAGAAGTACCTTATATTTGAGTAACCTACAATTAGTGGGAAATAGAAATGTACATTGTCATTAAGCATGCATAAATAAACCATTTTATTCCTTCATTGTGTGACAATATTCCTTAAAAAAATAGGGGACTTATTGGTTAGTTACCTCAAAAGTGACCAAAAACAGATGTTTGAAATACCATACATTACTTTAAATTTGTATAGTAAAATTGTTGTCCCTAGTTGGGTAGACCTTGATCCCTGTCAACCAAAGAGAGGGGTGGTGGAAGCATGTTTCAGGATTTCGAAGAAGGTATTGATGATATCAACATCATCCCCTAGTTCATTTTTTTGGAATGCATGTAAAAACATTCCCTCAATGGCTTGGGTATCTTGTAAGAAATCATCCATAACAACCTCTATATCATTATATTCATCCCCAACATATGAAGAACTAGTTTTATGTACTATAAAGGTTTTGAATTGGTGACTTAGGTTGTAGTGGAAATTGAATAGGTGGTTGATCCAACCATGCTCGACATGTTTCCTCTCTGATATTTGATCATTTAATAGGAAGCTCATGACTTGACATTGTAGTGGGGTGAAATGATAGATGGTAGACATGTCACTTGTCGTTAGAATCCTGATTGAAAAATATTGAACATTACACAATAATATGAGTAACACAATGCATTTAATATGCTCAAACATTATACCAAACATTTATTAGAAGCATGGAATCCCCCCCAATAATAAACATGCAACCAACCACTTTATAAAACAAATTTCTAATTAAGCAATACATGTACATTAGTTTCATTGAAAATCCAAAAATACAATCACTCAATCATCTTTTTCTTACGCCCCAAGGGGTGTCATAAAGAGATCCAATTCACAGAGTATTATTGTTGACCTAGGATGGTTGTTGGAAGATGACATGTTAAAATTGGTAGGGTAAAGAAACTATCTAGTTTCATCAAACATCTTCCTCCAATATCTTTCTCATGATACGAGGTTTTGGTATTTTGGGACTGCTGGAATATCTTACACATCCTAACTCGATCCCCGATTATGATCCTGGAAAATTCAATGAACAATTAATCAATTGAATGTGCATACATAAATAAATTCAATGATATTAATGAATTATAAATAAAATATAAACTTATTGTATTATATGGGA
>ML830050.1:0-20955 GCA_009831015.1 Picea engelmannii | reverse complement strand
TGTATAATGCAGCCCTTACTCCCTTATTTCTTTAATGGATTTTTGGTATTTAATTCTTAATTTTTCACTTAGGTAAAATGGCTCATTTCCTCAAAATGCATAGCAAGCTACCTAGGAGTTGAACTGGTTATATGAGTGGAATCGTCGTTAAATGATGCCTGACTTAAATGATATTGACCTTAACAAGTTACTAAACGTATTTAGAAGAGTCCTATGACGTTTCAATTGAAGTTGTGCCCATGTGATTCTGGCTTTTCTTCATCAGTTTCCTATTTCTCAATTGGCTTTTGTTTTTATTGCGTATTGGGTTTTTCTGTGTTGCCCTTAATTCTGGCGAGCACCCTTATCTGACGGGTTCCTTCTGCAGGGTGATTTTATTTGATTGGCTTAGGGTTGGGCTGTTAAATTTAGGGTTAATAAAGTTGTTGTTTATTTCTATGTTGAAGTTTAGGGTCGGGTTAATTTCAGGGTTAGTAATATAATTGGAATTGTCCAAACTCATCGTTGTATGATATCAAACTCTTCGATCTGATAAAGATAGTCGCTCTGTATATAAGTCTGTGTGTGTGATTATTTTCTGTGTAAAGAATCCAGTGTTGTATCAAGAGTCTCGGGCCCTTTAAAGGCAGGGTTTCTACTCTTGCGACACACCTCTAAGGTCGTATCAGTAGTCTCGGGCTCTTTAAAGGCAGAGTTCCCACCACTGCGACCTCCTGACAGAGATTACTAGTTTCTGCCTGAGCAGTCGGCCATGAGCCTATCTGACATTCTCTCTCTCCGGAGCAGAGAACTAAGATTAAACGCCCTGCTTTCCTGTGCAGAAATAGTAAAATCTACTACTATGGATTCTTCCATCTGTGTTTGTATTGTACATAACACAGTATGTCGTTTAATGCTTGGAGTTACTTGTTGTGTGCCTTATGTCTTCTTGTTGTGATCATCGTGGTTGTGTCTTGTTAGTCGTCAGGTGGCGACGTAGAGTCAAGTGTGTCTGTTTCCTTTTTACACGCGCGCAAACACCTTAAAAAAAAAAAAATTGCACTTGTTATCAGAGTTGTTGTCGTAACGAGGAGGTTGTCACAGGTTCGAAATGGAATATTGCAAACCAGTTACCACTCATATGCAAACCAATTGCAAGTTAAGAAAATATGATGATTCAAAGTCTACAGATCAGAGGCAATAGAGGTCAATGATTGGTAGCCTACTATATGTGACAGCATCTAGACTGGATGTAATGTAATTAGTTGGACAGGTGGCACGATTTCAAGCAGCACCAAAGGAGTCACATGTATTAGCATTGAAGAGGATTTTCAGATATCTCAAAGGAACATAAGAGTTTGGATTATGGTATCCAAATGGAAAGGATCTATCACTTATTGCCTACACAGATGCAGATTGGGCAGGTTGTATTGATGACCGACGAAGCACCAATGGATCAACATTCTACTTGGGTGAGTGTTTGGTATCATGACTAAGAAAGAAACAATCAACAGTATCTTTATCTACTGTTGACATATTTACAAAACCACTTCCACGGGAATCCTTTTGAGTATCTTCGCCAGAGAATCTAAGTCATTTATACTCCAAAATGAATGGTTTTTGAATGCTTAAATTATATGTCTTAGATGTACATGAGGAATCACCATAAAGAGGACAATTCAGTTAGGGGGAGTAGCTCCAGATGGAAATATACCTTTGCCATTGATGGCAAAGGGGGAGAGATTTATCAGATGCAGAGGACAGAGACATGATTCCAAGGGGAGAAATGGTCACATATATGTAGAGGACATAGGCATGGTTCTAGGGGGAGCATGAGTGATATGACTTCAATATTGCATCAAAGTGTTTCCATCAATTCCAAAGGGGTAGATTGTTGATTAAGGTTGGTTGTCATTGATGACAACCCTTGAAGAAAGCCTGATGGCACAAAGGTTTGGGTAATGGAACCAAGTTTGTTTGATGTAAAGATGACTCATTATTGTCTTTTCATGGTTGATAATAATTACATATGGATGAACTCCAAAGTGGTCCCCTTATGGTGAAATCCCTCACGGGAAGACGCTTTGTGGATTGAGTTATCCTAGAAGTATGGTTAGAGAACCCATGCTTATTTGTGGAATAATGAGATGAAGGTCAGTGAAGTTTTTAGTGAAACTATCCTAGATGGATATTTATTTTCATGTCATTTCCGTTGGTATGTGGAACTTCACATAACTCCTCACGGTTAGAGAGTTATGGCCATGAGAAGTTGGAGAACCCAAGTTTGGGTAATGGACCCAAGTTTGTTTGATGGATAATGGTATGAGTTTTGATATATTTGTAGGTAATACTATTCTATATGGATGTTACATGTCATTCCATTTCTTTTGGTATGTGGAATGTCACATAACTCCTCACGGTTTGAGAGTTATGGCCTTACGAAGTTGGAGGACCCTCTTATGTCATCTAGAAGCCCCAAAAGGTCAAAGTAGTCAAAGTGGTTTAAGAGATTTTAGAAAGTAAATAATAAAGTGAAGTGATGAGTGTAATATAATTCAATGTGAATACAAAATAAATTATTTAAATAATAAATTTAATGGAGAAATTAGAAGTGGGTTAACCCTAAAATAAGGAAAGTGGGCAAAGTGACCTAGAAGATGTTTTTAAGGAAGCTACTTGGAGATTATAAATAAGAGGAAAGGATCTCTCATTTAAGATACACTTGAGAATATTGAATACCTATAGGTTTATGAGGTAACCAAAGGATATATATAAGCCTAATTTTTGAGGGAAGGTGAATAAAAGAAGGCCGAATTCAAGGAAGGATAAATTCTTTTGATGATGTTTTCTAAGGTATGTTATTTACAGGTCATCTCACCATTTTTGAAATAAATGTTTTTATAGAATGATTCAGATCGTGAAATTTCTATTTCATTGAGTCAATACATCCAAGTATCTATGGTAAAAAATTCATCTTGCAGGTCGTTGTATTTTTGGAGTTACACTCCGTGGAAAATAGGGTTTGTGGCTAGTCCTAAAACTAGTCAAAAACAGGTGTTTCGGGTAAAAATGTCATAACTTATTCATAACAGATCCAAATTCATTAAGATAAAATGTGTTGGTTAGATTAAAGTTTGTAGTATTCTTTGTAACACTTTTAGATTGATTCAACAAATATTCCGTGCGGGGCACTCTCTACAAGGTCGCTCTCTAGAATAATCCAGAATTCAACAAGGTATGCAATGTTTGCTATAACTCCTTTTTTGAGAGGTTCCAAGTAGTAAAACCTGGAGGAATTTCATAAAACACATTGAAGAACATTGTGTATCAGTTTCATATATTTATTCATTACAGGTACAAAGTTATGATTATTTCAATTTAGGGTTGTTGACTAATCCAAAATTATTCATGTGAGACTAAAGAAAAGTTTGATGAAAATGATAGTCTCTTGTTGTTAAAGTTAAGGAAGGTTTGTAGGTATGTGATCATATACACCAGGTATATTACAAAGTTACAAATCATATTTGGATGATGAAATTGATGAGGGCATTTGGTTGAGGTACATGTCGGGTACATGGTTGAGACAAGTAATTGATGAGTTGACACATACATGAGGTGTATAGTTGATGATGTTGGTACATCTCAATGAGCCATGGTTGATGAGTAGTTGATACATGATTGCTACATACTTGGTACATGGTTGGAGGCACTTGTTATTATTATTGTTGATACATGGTTTATCGATGATGTAGCATACTTGTATTATTAGAAGCACATATTGATCTTGGTGATGATTATGAGTTGTTGTGTTATGCTTGGTTGATGCACATCCTTGAGAGTTGTCTTGGTGATTGATCTTGGTGAGTAGATATGATTTGGTTGATAACGTTGATGAGACAGGTTGTTTTGATAGGTTGTTTGGACAAGTTGTTGTGATAGGTTATTTGTACAGGTTTGGTGCATGGTTGATGCACTTGTTCATGGTACAGATTGAGGTACAGGTTGGTGCATGGTTGATGCACTTGTTTATGGTACAAGTTGATTACAGGTTGTTTGGTACAGGTTGGTGCATGGTTGATGCACTTGTTTATGGTACTGGTTGATTGCAGTTTGAGGTACAGGTTGATGCATGGTTTAGGTTATTGGTACAAGTTATTTGGTGCAGGTTGATAGGTACATGTTTACAACAGTATATCTCACAGTGATAGTGTGACAGTGGTTCCATCATTCTACTTATACATCAGGGAGGTTGGACGGGGAAAGGATAGGTGGTTGTAGCCACCTTCTAGTTGTAGCTAGAGAACATAGGGGGTTGTAGCCTCCTTCTAGTTGTAGCCAGAGAATTGGGGAGTTGGAGATTCCCTCAGGTTGTAGCCTGAGAAACTAGGGGTTTGGAGCCTCCTTCCAGTTGTAGCTGGAAAACAAAGGAATCTGGTGCTTCCAATGAATGTAATTCTTCAAGACATATAAGATAAATCATTTTGTGGTTTTCTACCACTTTGGGTTTCCATGTAAAACACTGGTGTACTGTGTATGTGTATGATTGTTCATTTGTTCATTGCTTATTTACTCTGTAGTTATTGGATGATAATGATACATTGATATAACACTTGGATTATATGGTTAAAAAGGATTAAATTTCTCTATTACATATTCAACCCCACTCTCAATAATCCAATACAAGATTCATGGAATGCCTCATTATATTTTTTTTGATCGAGACCCCACTTTCACCAACAATTTTTGGCAAGAAATGTTCAAGATACATGGTACCCAATTGCATCTCAACACAACTTATCATCCCCAGACTGATGGTCAAACTGAAGTTGTCAACAAGTGYTTGGAAACATATTTGYGKTGTTTTRCATYAGRACGAAAAAATCAATGGGCTCAATGGTTACCACTAGYTGAATGGGGGTACAACACTTCTTACAATATAGCTACTCACATGACTCCTTTTGAAGTAGTATATGGATAAAATCCACCTTCAATTCTCTCATACCTGCTAGGTGTCTTGAAGGTCCAGGCGGTTGAMAAAACACTTACARTTTGAGAGGTTATTCTTTGTACCCTCAAAGAKAATTTRGTCATGGCCCAGAATCRCATGAAGTAACATGCAGATCAAGGTCGCTCTGAACGTCAATTTGCAGAAGGAGATCGAGTGTTTCTTCRACTGCAACCTTATAAGAAAAATTYCCTCAAGGCTGACCATTGTCARAAACTCRTGCCCAAATTTATGGTCCTTATACCGTTCTCAAGMTTATGGGACAGGTGGCCTATCATTTAKCTTTTCCCAATCATTCTAAGYTCCATCTTGTTTTTCATGTTTCGTGCTTAAATAAGGTGATTGGAACCAAGTGCCAAACTCAAACCACCCTTCCCGAKTTGGACRAAGAAGCCTCCATTTGGTTACAACCACAAGMATTTTTGGACCAGCRTGAGCGTCATCTRCGTCAACACACCATCAATGAAGTGTTAGTCTAGTGGAAAGATRCAAMTCCAACAGATGACACTTGAGAACCARCTACCATTCTGCAACAATTTCCTCATCTYAAGCCTTGAGGACAARGTTGTTTTTAAGGGGGAGGACATGTTAGGGACCTAACCCCTCACATAGGTAGAATAATGTATTTCATGTAATAAAGGACAATATYAATAAGGCCTAGYAATACAGAAGAATAAKTCAAATGTAAGAAGACCTMATAGAAGCTTCYGCTTCTAGAAGGATCTTCCTCTAGATTGTTCTTTTGGATGGACATAATTAGTATAAATAGAAKTAGAGGGTATGAAAAGTTTTGTCYTGGATATTTTTGTAATAGAGCTCTGATTTGTTGGAGGTTTCCCCCTCGAAGAGGTAAATGAACATTTCTCTCRGTAATCAAAGTGTTATTTCTGGTGCTATTTARGTATTATTATGGTATTATTGTGGTATTGTTCTATCTATATCATTGTTTCTCTTCCATTTCTAGYTAATTKTYTTTGTTCTACATACTATTTTATATTTGGAATACTACAGAAGATGARCAGTGAACACGTCRRGTGAATGAACACGTGAGGCGACCAACAACAAAACCAGAATGGGGACGGGAATGAGAGTGAGTGAATGAMCAAAAYGRATGAGAGAATGATCCAACTAGAGAACCCCTTCCACAGGCCAGGGAYGGGTTTTTGTAATTCATGGGGATCAAGAACCTCTTGGCCTTCCCCCCAAKATCTCACGTAACAGATTCYCCCCCATTACACAAAATGGGTAATATAAAATAAATAAGAACTTAGTACCTCAAGCCCCCTCTCTTGTGGAATCATAGCCCCCTATAACTCTTGTCCTTGTCTKTCTAACAATCAATGATGTATTTATTATTAATAATGATCAAAKCATTACATTTCTTAGGCACACTAGCCTTTTCATAATTTTTTGRGCACTYTAGCCTCTTAGCAATGTAACAATACATTATTTAATATGGGGKCTCAAAAACTAGRGTGTTACATCCCCTCCCCCTTATTTTTTCACTGTCCTTAGTGCATATACAAAACAAGATTCAAAATTCCAAAATTTATTCAAAAATTTGTGGGTACTCTGCCCGCATGGMATCTTCATGCTCCCATGTAGCATMTTCAAGACCGTAGTAGTTCCACTRAACTTTTACCAGATCTATAACTYRATTYTRGAGAATTTTGACTTTTTTGTCCAATATTCACACTGGATGGACCTGAAAGTCTCCCCCTRTCTCTACCTGAATCATATGCCAATCAATAGAATGGTTAGGATCATGTACACATTTMTTTAGCAAAGAGACATGAAATACATTATGCACATTCATGGAAACATGAAATGMAAGTATGTATGCAACTGGCCCTATTCCATCCAATATCTCAAATGGACCACATAATCTGGATGCCAGCTTTGTACAACTACCCAACTTCAAAGAGCTCTTCTTGGGATTTACTTTCAAAATCACATGCTCTCCTACTTTAAATTMTCTTGCTATCCTATTCTGGTCGGCATAAACCTTCTGTCTATCTTGATCTGCMTTTTAATTCTGCTTAATCTTAACCATYTGKTCTTCCATTTCCTTGAGAAAMTTTGGCCCAAGTACCACTCTATCTGCTRGGTTGTCCCAACTTACTCGAGTACTGCATTTTCTACCATACAATGCTTCAAATGGGYTCATCTTCAATGAAKCTTGATACCCATTATTATAGGAAAACTCAACCAAGTGCAGGTAATCTTCCCACTTAGATGGCTTATCCATCACATACATTCTTAACATGTCTTCAATCACTCAGTTGAYCCTTTCTGTCTTCCCATATGACTATGGATGGTATGTTGTGATAAATTTCATATTTGTACCAAATCCTTTAAATAATCCCTTCCAGAAATTTGAAGTAAACTTTGTGTCTCTRTCTGATAAAATTSTCCTTGGTATCCCATGCAACCTAACAATTCCCCTCATGTAAATTTATGCAATATTAGYTKATGTATGGGTTGTTTTCACAGGAACAAAATGAGCAACCTTGGTCAATTTATCAACCACTWCCATGATGGAATCATGTTGCCTTATTGTCCTTTGCAACTTTGTTATAAAATCAATGGTTATCACTTCCCATTTCTTCTTTGGAATTGGTAATGGTTGTAGMAAACCYGTTGGGTGTCTATTCTCACCCTTCACTTTCTAAGATTCCATACATCTGGTGTTGTAATCAACGACATCCTTTTTCATCCTCKGACAAAAGAATTGGMTTCTTACTGCTGTAATTGTTTCTGGTAACYGGGATGTCCAAC
Organism: Picea engelmannii; assembly: GCA_009831015.1. Classification (NCBI taxonomy): domain Eukaryota; kingdom Viridiplantae; phylum Streptophyta; class Pinopsida; order Pinales; family Pinaceae; genus Picea; species Picea engelmannii. Next base: position 13,193 of record ML830050.1, on the reverse strand, counting down.
ATATGGAACATTATGCATTTCTTTTAATACCAAATTCCTAAGTTCTCCRGAACTAGGAACAAAAAYTMTATTTTTATSCATAAGTAGTCCATCTTCCTTTATCTCATACTCTTTCAATTTAYGTTGCACATCTCCTTGATGTAAKATTTCMTTTACCTATAGGAATTGTTGATYTGTAACAACAACATCTAAWATTATGCTCTTCAAGTCCAACTGATGCATACTGACAACTGTAGCATGCATGAGATGCACTCTTMTACTAAGTGCATCGACAACTTTATTTTATTTTCCTTTTATATGCTTGATATCAAAGTCGTATTCACTTAAAAATTCCAGCCATCTTATTTGCCTGGCATTCAAAGTTGGCTATTCAAAAAGATACTTCAGACCACTGTGTTTTGTTCTTAATTCAAATATCTTTCCCATTAGATAATTCCTCCACATCTTCAATGCATGAACAATGGAAACAAGCTCCAAGTCATGTGTGGCATAATTCCTCTCATGCTCTTTAAGATTTCTAGACTCATAACAATTGACATGTTCATTTTGAGTGAGGAATCCACCAAGTCCTTCCTTGCATGCATCTATACATACCACAAAATTCTCATTTGGGTTAGAAATATTAAAAATAGGTGCACTAGTAAGTAATTCCTTCAGTGAATTAAAATTTTCTTCGCATTTTGTTGTCCATTCAAATTTAATTCCCTTCTTTTGCAAAGAAGTGATGGGATGAGCACTCTTAGAGAACCCTGCTATAAATGTTCTGTAGTAACCAACTAACCTCATAAAAGATTTGTCTTCTAAAACATTCATGGGTGTTGACCATCCTCTAATGGCTTTAATATTCTCTGGATCCACTGATATACCCTATTCTAAAATAATGTTCCCCAAGTAATGGATCTGTTCTTGATAAAAGAAACACTTACTCAACTTGGTATACAACTAATGTTCTCTCAGCACTTGCAATACCAATCTTAGGTGATGTTCATGATCCTCTTCAGACTTAGAATAGACAAGTATGTCATCCAGGAATACTATGAAAAACTTATCCAAGTAATTTCTGAATATGTCATTCATTAAGCACATAAAGACAACTGGTGCATTGGACAATCCAAATGGCACCTCTACAAATTCAAATGCCCATAATTGGTTCTAAAGTTTGTCTCATGGATGTATTCTTCCTTGATTCTTACCTGATGGTATCCTGATCTCAATTCTATATTTGAAAATATCTTTGCTCCTCTTAGCTGATCAAAGAGGTCATCAATTATGGGTAGATGATATGTGTTCTTTATAGTAGACTTATTCAGCTGTTGAAAGTCAATACACAACCTCAAGGTTCCATCCTTCTTTTTGAAAAAGAGTATCGGTGCTCCCCAAGGTGAAACACTTGGACATATGTACCCTTTCTGTTACACATCACAATTACTCATTTCAATGATGACCTATTGTCGTCATTGCAAGCGTCGCATCTTGGCCACAAGTGTCGCAAACATCATACTTCCATCTCGCTTATGTCATGTCTCTAACGACATCACAAGGACACTTGAGACACCCTCAAAGATTGGTTTAAGAAGAAGAAATCATATGATGAAGAGTATAAATATTTTTCTATGGAAAGAACCACTCAAAAGTCATTTTTGAAGGCTAGCGCTCCCCTACCCACTGTCAGGGAGTGTCAGCGCTCCCTACCCTTCTTTGGGGGAGTGTTCCAGCACTCTGTGCACCCTTCTGGGGGAGCACTGGGATTTTTTAAGGAAATTTTTGGTAGCTCTCCCCTACCCACTGTCAGGGAGTGAAAACGCTCCCTACCCTTCTTTGGGGGAGCATTGCAACACTCTGTGTCCCATTCCGAGGGAGCGCTGGGCTGTTTGAGGGAATCTTTGACTGTTGAGGAAAATCAGGGATAAATCCCCCTCATATCTGGAGTTGGTTGGATTCAAATATGAGGTCAAGGTTGGATCTTAGGGAATATCCACAACTAATGGAAAAGGATCCTCAACCTATCCCAAGAATCTCTAAGGTGGTTGGGTCTCTCCAAGATTATATAAGGAGGCCTTCTCATCGTGAAATACATGGCACTTTAGAGGCATCAAACTTATGATCTCATAAGGGAGAATTATCAGTGAATGCATAGTCATTTTGATTGTGGATTATCTGAGCAAGGGGTTGGACAAGGAGAGCTCGAAGAGGCTGCTACAACTTCATCAAAGGTCTATAAGTATTGATATCTAGTTCTCATTAATACATGTGCTTGGCCTATTTCTTTCAAGGTTGTGTATGTATACATGAAATTGTCTTTGATAGATAGATCTGGTTTTGGATTAATCATGGTAGAATAGGAAGTTGTTTTGTCTTTGATGTTATTGGATTGCAGGACTTGTTGAAGAGCTTGGGGATCAAGGCTCAACTCGGATTGGAACAAGGACAAACATTTCAAAAGGTACATTCTTCTTCCTTTTCTCTATTTGATTGACTTAGCTAGGTTTAAAAGGATGTCAATGACCAAAGTTATCACCTTTCTGTCTTGATCTTAGAGATTTAGGGTTCAAGAGGAAATTCACTTGTCCGCAGCAGGATTTTCCTATAACATAAACTGGCGACTCCACTGGGGATCGAAGCTTTCAGTTTTGGTTCCCTTCCTTGGTATTGTTTTTTACCTTTTCTCACCTTTAGATATTATGAATGTTGTGTCTATGATTCTTAGATGTGTTTTTGGCTCTTGGATTCATCTTACACACTCAATTTCTAGATTTTCCTGAGTTTTTTTTTTATTTTTGGGCAAGTGTTTTGAGTTCTGAGAGGCTAGCGCTCCCCTTCCTCTACCACCAGGGCCCTGGCACTCCCTTGCAGGCTCCCACAGAGTGTTGCAACGCTCTGGTACCTTTGACACCAAAGCATTGCCCTTTTTTATGCAAAAATCTTCTTGGGAGTTGATTTCTTAGTCTTTTTTTTGTTGATTCATCTGCTCAGGATTAATGTTATCTCAGTGTGTCCTTCTTTAGCCTCCAACTACTATTTGATTTCTAAGGATTGATGATGCTTTGTTTGGATTTTTGACATCTGTTTTCCTTGATTTGAGTCACTCTTCTTCCCTGAGATTTGGAGTCGATCTACTGCTTTCTCACTTATCTGAATGAATGAAAGTTGTTGTAAGGAAATTCAGAGACCTATGCACCATTCCATTTGATCTTTGAGGTCTTTTCTCCAAGCATTTCCTCCTATTTGAATTTGTTTTTCTTTTTGTTTTTTTTTTTTTATCACAACGAGGGTGTGTTTTTGTTTATGTGTAGTTTTCTTCCGGTTGCTTAAATCTCATAGATCTTGAAGTTTGATTAACATAGGAAGCTTTACATCAAACTGATTATCAATCACATATAAACAAAAGGATATTTTTTCATGTTTGGTTTTTGGATATTGAAACCAATTTCTAAACATTTTAGCATTGTATTGGATTCTTGATTGAGGACTATTGCATGAGGTCATTGCATCTTAGTGTTTGAAAGTGAAAGGAAAATCATTCTCCTTCCCTTAAATTGACATTCATTGAAAGAAAAGATTGCTTATCATTTCTTATGCATGTTTTGGGAATTGAGTCATAATATCATCAGTTTTCACTCTCATACACCTCTGAGTAAACAACAACCTTAAAATCAAGTGCTAAACTAAAATTCATCAGACTTTTTTACATTTTTGTTAGCCAACCTACATTAGCTTAAGGTGTAGGGATTTGGAATAGGTTGAAAGGATAACTTTCCAAAGTCGTCAAACAAACTTAGCATCTTGCAATAGGGAGAGAAAATCCAATTTTCGTTTAGGCTTTCTAGGATCCCCCTCTCACAAAGGGGTTACGCACGAGGTCGCGTTCGAGAGAGTTACAGAGATTATCCCTCTGTGGTTTAACCGTTTATAGTAGTTAGATCATATATTGGGGGTTCTTCTTGAGGTTCAACTGTCTTCATTTGGTCTCGGTGCTTCATGAATTATGAATTCATTTGGGGTCCTCTGAAGTTCTACCAGTCCACTTGTCCTCAGTTCTCTTGAAGGATTTAGGACTTGTTATCCTGCCCATACGTTCAGACTGGAATGTCGATTGTACCCTCCCAAGGGATGACTGCGATTTGGTGACCTTAGCAGCCATAATCGCAGGTTCTTACACAAGGTGACAGTGAAGGGAAGTCTCACTGTACCTGGAACAGACGTTGGTCAAACTCACTCGAGCTCCTTGGAGGGTAAATCCACATTTACTACGTGGAAGCTTGCACCAAGGAATAATTTCATTAAGCAGGTCACCAACATAACTAATCCACCCGCTCTATCCCCGCCCCTTCCTATATTGATCCTACAATGTTGGATTTCATCACCAACTAGTGGTTTCATTGTGGGAAGTTTTATTTGATTGTTTGCTTCTTAGATTCATAGCATGTATTGTTTGTTTTACTTAGTGGACCTTAGGTTGAGTCAGTGTTAATGGCATCAAATCCTGGGAGAACCAATGGAGGAACCCCTTGTTCTTGGGAGCCTTTCACCTTTCCTTATTTTGGAAACATTGGTCCTCCATACATTGCCACACTGAGTCTTCAGGGACTCACCATCGGATTACCGGTTTGGTTGTTCCCCACTCCGGTGATCTCAAATCTTCCTAGTACTTCAACTGCACCTAATGCTTCAGATGTCAGTACACCACCCACACATCAACCTCATGTCAATTTTTTTCCTTCTTCACCCATTAAGTCTCCTTCCCTTTCTCCTTCTTCACCTAGTGAAAGCTCTAAAGCAAGTAGCCAAGTAGCTCTAAAGAAGAAACAGAAAGAGAAGAAGAAGAAGAACCCGAAAAGGACCAACCCTCCAACCATATCATATGTTGGATCCAAGCAACCAACTATTGTTAATAGTACTGGAAGTGTTGATGAGGTCAACAAGATTAAAATGAAGAATCCGAAACTAAAATTCCCTTGTAATGTCTGTAAGGGTGACCACTTTCTGAGGGATTTCCCTGGTATTCCCAAGGTCTTATAAATGTGGTCCTCCACATCATCAGCCTCTGCTAGACATGCTAGTGACACCCCATAAACTAATGACATTAAGGTTGGTAAGAATAAGACAACTGTCAAATTTCCTTGTATGTTATGCGAAGGTGATCATTATTCTCACCTTTTCCCTCGTATGGACGAGGCTTCATCTCTTTTGTAAAATATTCAACTTCCAATTGGTTATCGTAAGATTTCCCCCAACCCATTGTTAGTTTATGGAATGGTAAATCTGGTTCCATCCCCAGTCAGTACGGTTCATCAGGTCATCAATCTAGTTTCATCCTCGGTTGAACCACTAACCAAAATAATTGATCTAGTTATGTCATCGATCAGCCCCACTTTTCATCTAAAAAGTGAAACCCAAGTGACTGATCCAGTCCTTTCATTGGTCAGTCCCACCCTTCATCTGAAGAGTTCCAACATGGTCAATCCCACTCCTCCTCTGACGAGTGCCAAAGTGGTTTCTCTGGTCCCTTCATCGGTCAGTCTGGTTGATCATGTCGTCAATCTGGTCACGTCCTTAGTTGAACCAGTTGACAAAGTGGTTTATCCAATCCCATCTTTGGTCGATCCCACTCTCCCAATAGAGAGTGCAATCCAAGTGGTCGATCCGTTTCCACCTGTCAACCCCATTCTCCACTTGGAGAATGAAACCCAAGTGGTCGATTTGATGTCATTATCAATCGATCCTACTCTCTCTCTAGAGAGTAAACCAGATTCTGCCCACATTTTTCTCCTTGATACAGAATATACCATGCTGAGGGGCATTCCTCCTTCTCCCGCGAAACCCCCTCCAAGTAATGAGGCCATCCTTTTTTATTGGGGTGCATTAACTGGACCTTGTCTTCCCTCTCACATTCCTTTCAAGATTACAGTACAGGTTTTTGGTCGGGACGTTCCTCATACAATGATAGATGAAGGTTCGTCCATTAGTATTTTATCCTCTATTGCTTGGAAAGCTTTGGTTTATCCTCAGCTTTTGTCGGTTACCCAGACTCTGTTCGATTTTAACAGAAGAACCAGTCACCCTATAGGGATCCTTCCTCAATTTCCTATAACTTTGGGAGGGAAAATTGTCTTTATTGATGTTATGGTAGTCCAGGACCCCTTGTATTTCGATTTACTCCTTGGGTGAGATTATGTCTATGCCATGAAAGCTATTTTTTCCACTCTTTTACATGTGATATATTTCTCACACGATGGAAGAATGGTGACTATTGATCTACTTTCATGCATTGGTCCTGACTTGATTACCAACCCACTAACCTCCCTAAACGATTCTTATATGTATTCAGTATCACCCTTACCATAGGTCAATTATGTGGCGTTGTCTCCCATGACTTCAAATTTTGATGACTTAGATCTAGTAGTTGACATGGTGATCTCTTCGGTAGGGCTATTGGAGCCCGATCTCCTTGCCCCTGATGCGACCCTCGACATCTGTTCCTTCCAGAGGATTCTTCTTCCATCCAGTGAAGATCTTTTGGAAGCCATGAATGATTTTTGTCCCTTGACATGGTTTCCTTCTAGAGGGTTATCCTCTTGCAATCCATGATCAAGAATATTCCATGAGCATATTTTCCCTCTCTATGGCAAGCTCGTTAAAAAATGAAAAAGAGGTCTTGAGAATAGTTTTTTCCTCTCTGTGCCAAGCTCGTTAAAAAGGGAAACATAAATTTGGGGATTGAACCCAGATCCTTGAGCATAGTTCTTTTACTGTGTCCAGCTCATTAAAAAATGAAACAATCACTTCTCATACCAATTCGAGTCTTTCGTTCGATCTCGTATTTGAACCTTCATTTCATCCATCTGTATCCTTTTTCTCCATCTAGTACAGAAATTGGTGACAACCTCAAAGTCGGTGAATGAGTTGAAGATTGGGGGGAATGTCACCATCCTTTGATTATCATTCTGGATTCATTCCACTAGATTTTCAAGTTGGGGGAAGAATACCAACCATCCATGGGTATCCTTACCTTTGGAAATCACGTTGGGAATTTACAAGCATACGTTTAATTTTATTTCAAGCTTGTCTAAAAATGAAACCAATACTGAGCTAAGTATTTGTTCTTTCTCGTGCTTGTAAATATATGATAATGTAAACGAGTATACTTTTATCACTTTTTCAGACTCGTAAAGGTTATACGTTAAAGGAACCCCTTGGAGTCTCCTTTGAGATTTTTTCAGACTCTCTAAACGTGAAAAGATTGTCGAGTGATCTTGCTTCCTTTCCCACTCGTTAAAATGTTTGATAGGGCATCTCTCGAGTGATAATTTATCTCTTTTTCAGCCTCGATAGACTAACATTACGAAAAAGGACAACACTGGAGTCATCTTTAAGATCTTTTCAGACTCTCTAAACATGAAAAATCACCGAGTTTACCTTCTCCAGACTCATTAAACAATCTTACATTGAAGGGACCATATTGGACCGAACCCTTATTTCTTCCAGTTCATTAAACAAAGGAAGAGGGACTTACCGAAGGTGAGTTATATTGAGCATGTGTTACCCTCCTTGAGCTCGTTAAATGAAAAAGAGGTACTCATCTATCTAGATGGGGGGGAAATTGAAGGAAGCAAGCCAAGTAGTTTTTGGGAACATTACAGGTCATTCTTACGGTCGCCCTTGAACATGAAACTTTGTCTTTGCATACATTTTAATCCACTGAACCTCTGCACTGAACCAATCCTCTGAGTTTCTTTACTCCTTTGAGTCACCTGAAGAAAGTCACAGTGTCCATTGCATCATCATGTTTTGGTCCATGTCATGTTTCTGATGTTGTGCCTCAATGTTCAAGGGAAGTATCTACCAAGTAAACCATAACAAGTATCCTATTTCAATACCCATGTCAGATGATGCTCATTTGATCTACCGATTTTCATCTCTATTTCAGTTTTGTGTCGTTGATGGGGGATACATCAAGGCCCTCTTGTGACGAGTCTATTCCTGTCGACTTCAGCACATTATCTGGGAATTAGAATTAGAAACCAGTTAGTACCTTGGGACCTGCATGCCTCAATGGCAGGCCTCATCACACCCGACAGTGGGTTTATATCATTGACCTCTGATTGGTTGATTCCATGAATGTTCGACTTCAGCTTATCTATTCACATTCACTAGAATGTACTAGGGTACCTTCGGAATCATTGACATCAATGGTGATTTCCCTCGCACTTGTTAACGGTTTATCTCATTGACCGGTAATCAAGTGGTTTCTGCCATGTTTGACATTCGAACATATATTCACATGGTTAGACTCGTACTGCATAGGGATCAGTAAGAAGACCCTGGTTTGAGTAATCACTCTGATATATACTTTTCCTGGGTTGCGACAGAGTTTCTTTTGAATATTGACACATATATTGTACATAGATCCACTTTGTATTGGTATATGGCTATGTCTTGTCGTCTCGTAGATCTAATGTTTATTTTTAGTGGCTACGATTAGTTCATATCATGGAATTATAGATCCACATTGTATCTTGGGCTATACCTTTTTGTTAATACAATTATGGATCCGCAGTGTATTTTATGGCGGCCATACCTTGCAATTCTTTATCCCCCAAGCATAGGTATGTCTGCCTTGGGTTTGAAACATATCATAATATTTGTGTGATGCTTGTGTGCATCCTCTACCAGGTTCTTCGTGTCCATAACCTTGCTCGAAAAAGTCTAAAAAGTACTTCAGTCATTAGTTTCCATCTTCTAACTTCGCACTTAGGGGGCATTCTGTTACACATCAAAATTACTCATTTCAATGATGACCTATTGTTGTCATTACAAGCATCACATCTTGGCTGCAAGTGTCGCAAGTGTTGCAAACATCATAATGCCATCTCGCTTATGTCGTGCCTATAACGACATCACAAGGACACTTGAGACACCCTCAAAGACTAGTTTAAGAAGGAGAAATCATCTAATGAAGAGTACAAATCTTTTTCCATGGAAAGAACCACTCAGAAGTCATTTTTGAAGGCTAGCTCTCACTTACCCACTATTAGGAATTTCTAGCACTCCCTACCCTTCTTTGGGGGAGCGTCCATCACTTTGTGCACCCTTCTGGGGGAGCACTAAGATTTTTTAAGGAAAATTTGGGCAGTGCTCCCCTACCTGCTGTCAGGGAGTGATAGTGCTCCCTACCCTTCTTTGGGGGAGCGTTGCAATACTTTGTGTCCCATTCTGATGGAGTGTTGGGCTGTTTGAGGGAATCTTTGACAGTTGAGGAAAATTAGGGATAAATCCCCCTCATCTATGGGGTTGGTTGGATTCGAATATGAGGTCAAGGATGGATCTTAGGGAATATCCACAACTGATGGAGAAGGATCCTCAACCTATCCCAAGAATATCTAAGGTGGTTGAGTCTCTCCAAGATTATATAAGAAGGCCTTCTCATGGTGAAATACATGGCAGTTTAGAGGCATCAAACTTATGATCTCATAAGGGAGAATTATCAGTGAAGGCATAGTCATTTTGATTGTGGATTATCTGAGTAAGGGGCTAGACAAGGAGAGTTGGAAGAGGCTGTTGCAACTTCATCAAAGGTCTGTAAGTATTGTTATCTAATTCTCATTAATACATGTGCTTGGCCTGTTTCTTTCAATGTTGTGTATGTCTACATGAAATTTTCTTTGATAGATAGATCTAGTTTTGGATTAATCATGGTAGAATAGGAAGTTGTTTTGTCTTTTCTGTTATTGGATTGCAGGACTTGTTGAAGAGCTTGGGGATCAAGGCTCAAATCGGGTTGGAACGAGGACAAACATTGCAAAAGTTACACTCTTCTTCCTTTTCTCTATTTGATTGACTTGGCTAGGTTTAAAAGGATGCCAGTGACCAAATTTAGAACCTTTCTGTCTTGATCTTAGAGATTTAGGGTTCAAGAGGAAATCCACTTGTCCGCAGGGGGATTTTCCTGTAACAATTTCTTCAACAATTCCTACAACTACATTTGTAATTATTTTAACTCATGCATACTCATTCTGTAAGGTGTTTTTGACACCAGGGCAGCTCCTGGCACTATATCAATAGAGAATTTATCTCCCTTTTGGCAACCCTGACATTTCTTGGAATACATCCTCAAATTATCGTAGTATCGAGAAATATTCAAGGCTTGGCCCCTATGTATCTTTTGGATCCTCCACATGGGTTGCATACAATTGACATCTTTTTCTGAAACATCTCTTCAGCTGTAAGGCTGAAATCTCCCTTATAGAGATGGATCTTGGAACTCCTTTCACAATGCTCTATTTTCCATCTCCATCAAGACATGTAAATATCTTGCTATGACAATCTAGGACAACATGATGCTTGTCCAACCAATCCATTCAAATTAGAATATCATAAGACCCCAATGGTATGATATTTATATCAACACTAGTATTCAACCCATTAATACTTATGGAACAACTTTTGACCATATCATGGATTTTCCTTTTGGTTCCAGTGGCTAGTTGAGCCAAACTTGATTTTCCAAGCTTATTTTTCTCCAAATTTAATCTATCCACTATTTTAGGATCAATGTAACAATGACTTTCTCCTGAATCAATTAAAATAACAACAGACTAGTTTATTATCTTATCTTCCACCTCGATCATGTTGGATTGGTATTCTACTTGTCGATCATCTAAGGCTACATAAAATCTTCCCATGTCTTCGACTGTTTTAGCCTCTTGTATGTTGGGTACAATATTCACTCTGTCCTTTCTGTGTGGGCAATCCTTGTACAAGTGATCTTCTTTGCATCCCCAACATTGGATTGGTGGTCTTCCCCTTTTTCCCAAGGAGTCTTCTTTCTTGGAATCATCCTTAACATATGGTCTTGATGATTTTTATTAGGCTTATTTCTAATGAAAGGAGGTTTGAATCCCTTCCTCCTCTAATCAAACTTCTCCTTTTTCTTATCCTTCCAATATTTCTGCATGGACTCTCTGCCCTGGCCTTGTTCACATAGGTATTTATCCTTCTTGATGGCCTCAGTCAAGGTCTTGGGCTCATCATACCGAATATTTTCTTTATAAAAGGATGGTAGTCCACTCAAAAAACTGTATATCTTTACCTTTTCATCGTTTATAAACCCAACATAATTTAGCAACCCCAATAAATTCTTCTCATACTCTGCCATGGTCATGCTTCCCAGCCTAAGTTCAAAGAACTCTTGCATTTTCTTGTCATAGAAATTCTTTGAGAGGTACTCCTTTTGGAAATACTTCTTGAATGTATTCCAAGTGATCCTATTCTCATTAATATGTTCAACTTGCTTAAGTTGATCCCACCACATAGAAGCTTTCCCATGTAAGTGGTAGGTGGAAATTTTGGCTTCTAGATTTGATGAATGGTTGTGCAATTGGAAATATCTCCTGGGTCCAAGAAACCATGCTTCAACATCATCTTCCATTTATCTTTCACCATAAAAGGATGATGGCTTGAGCTTCCTCATCTCTCCTTGCAAACTGTCCACCTCATGTCTCCTTCTTTGGTGCCTAATAGGAGTGTTGGTTGCCCGCAACAATCCCCTTCTATTTCTTTAATCAAAATCTAGGGTCCCTCTAAATTTTACTTGGATTCTTATTTTTTTTCTCTTTGACTTGATTGGATTGGTATTGGTTTGATTTGTTTCGAGATTGGTTTGAGTTTATAATCTTTTCTTTTGTTTGGTTTGAATTTCATGAAATTCAACTGCTAATCGGTTTTTCTTTCTACAAAGTTTTGATGTTGATGGATGAGCTTCATAATTTGAGAGTTTGTTATTACCTCTTCCTTATTGAATTTATCTTCTATGAGAATGTCTTGGTTGAAGACATGGATTAATAACAATGATTTTACAAGAAGAAATCTTATTGCAACAAATCATTTCTACGACATTTGATCAAATTTGAATGAAGGAGAGACAAACATAGAAATCTTAATTATTTAAACGAAAACATTAATTTTTATCAACTGTTTACTTTCGTTTAAATTATAATTATGTTTTCGTCTTTTTCTCATTAGGAAGTTTGACTATTTTGAATAATGGGTTCAATACTTCATCAAATAATATCTTGTTTGGTTTCTCATTTTCACAAAATCATTTGGTGGGTTTAATTAATTAAATTCTTTTGTCATTTTGCATCTCATTTCAAAATAAAAATAAAAATAAAAAATAAAAAAAGAATTATCTCATTTGTTTGATTTTGTGGAAACCCAAAATCAATATTTTTCTCCTCTCCATCAACTTGAAGCTTCTAAAATTTTAAGATCATATTTGAAAGGAAAATATAAAAAATAAAAATTGTTTACAACTTATAGTTAGCTTTTAGTTTTAATTCATTTTAATTTTATTGTTCTAGATTTTGTTTTATTCACAGTTTTTATATTTAGGTTATTAAATTGGTTTATTTTTGTTTCACAGGTTTCTATTATCAGATATTTGGTATAGATCTGATCATGGCTTCATTTTCTTATCTAAATATGCTCAAGATAATTGATACAAAAATAACATTGGATTGTTGCAAATAATTTATGAGCAACAATAGATCAGATTTGGAAATGCGTTCAAGAACAAGAAAATTATTTTGCGGGACTGAATGCAGCCAAACCGTGAGGAATATCAAGAAACGACTGAAAACCCATCTGCAGAATGGACCCATTTAGCTTACAAGCAATATTTTTCTCAAACAAATGCACGATTTGAGAGATATTTTTGTTTCTTTACAAGGCAATTTTCAGGTGGCAGAAATTGTTAGTGACGCCCAAAATGTTCATTCATTGCATAAATATATGAGAAAGTTCAGAGCCAAAGGAGATCCAAGAAATTCAAAGGAGGATTTTTATCCTTTCTTTTTTTTACATTATTTATTTTGTAAAATTTTTCTTTTCAAAAGGAGCAACGAATGGTTGGAATTTTGGGAGAATGGACCAATATTTTCGAAGAAGAATATGAAATTCCATATTGCTTAATGGATTTTGTCCTTGAAAGGGTTTTGTTTTCATTATAATATCTTTAAGTATGGTTCATATTAATTGATTAATTGATTATGCATTGATTTAAATTAGCTTTAGTCTGTTTTATCAATACATGGTTAATTGGTATCATTTATGTATTAATTTTTTCAATCTTCAAGAGTTTATTATCCCAATTGTCTTGATCTTGGTGATTGTATTATTTTGATACAAATCTTGTA
>ML830049.1:29080-43619 GCA_009831015.1 Picea engelmannii | reverse complement strand
AAATCTTCATACTTTTGGAAATATTTTCCATCCCAAAAAGGACTTGGAGCAAAAATAGATGAAATTAAGCAAACTATCATAAAAACAGGGGTCTGGTAGTGCAGTTATTGCTAGAGGATAATGAGACCTGTCGAGTCTGGATAAGATGGAAATCAAGGAGATTTTTTGAAGACATGGGTCAATGCTTAGTTGGTTAAAAAGAGACAGGAACATCACTTTCTTACGAAGTAATAAAAGTGAACCAAACTAATTACAGAGTATTGAGGCCGTTTAGGTAAAACAACAGTTTCTTACTGAGTTTCAGCAGCCCAAGTCTGAACAGCAGAGCATAGCAGAACTGAAAGAACACTCAAATGATGATAAAAGAGGAGGTTATAAAAAAAATGAAATTCATGATTGAACCAGAAATTGACAGCCAAGGAGAAAGAGGAATCTAAGAAATACTCCCTGGCTGATCTCAGAGAAAAAAAGTGGAAAATCGATGGCATCAGTTAGGAAAGAAGAGTTAAAAGAAGTATATTTTACAATTAGAAAAGATGGAACACACTGTCCAGATCGTTCTCCAGCAAATTGTTTCCATGAATACTGGAAGTTGGTCAAAGATAATCTAGTTCTACGAGTTGATGATTTACATAGATCAAAACTAATTCTAAAGTCATTAAACTCAATCTTTCTTATTTGAATCCTAAGTGTTCTAAATTAATAGTTTTTTACCTATCTCTCTATGCAACACAGTCTATAATTTTATATCCAAAACCATTGCTAGCAAACACAAGCCAACCATACCAAACATGATCCCTGATGAATGGAGGAATTTTTAAGGGGAAGGCAAATTTTGGAGCAAGTAATTGGCTGCTAAGAATTATTAAACAAGTGGGGAAGATAATCATTGAATTGGATATGTCAAAGAAATATAAAAAATTCAATCGGATTTCATAAAAGAGTACTACAAGTATATATGGATCTAGTCAGTATTGGATGGGATGCATGTCAAACTACTTTTCTTCAACCTCTGTTGCAATATTAATAAATGTGGTTCCAACAACATGGGAAAGGGCTTAGGCAAGATCTTTTTCCATATTCTTCATAATTGCAGCAGAGGCTCTACACAAGTCTCTCCTGGAGTCAAGGAGAAAGGTGGAAAAGAAAGGCATTCAAGTAGCAAAGGGAATTGATCCTGCAACTAACTTGCAGTTCAAGGATGGCACTCTCATAACAAAACAAGCCATGATTAAGGAAGCTAAATACTTATAAGGAAAATTAGATTTGTACCAATGTCCAAAGGACTTTGGGGCAAAAGGTAAGTATACAAAGACAATAACATTCCTTTTTAATACCTCTATTAGATTCCATTAGGAGGATTGTCGAAAGTCAAAGTTTCCAGAAAGGGAGCTTCCCATCAAAATATTTGGGGTTTCCATTAGCAGAAAGGACAAAGTTCATTAAATTGGAGGGAAGTTCAGCAGAATGTGAAAGCAAGAATGAATAATTGGACTCATAGATGGCTCACCTTGGACAGGAGAAACTGGCAAAGAATGGACAGGAGAAAGGTAAAGAGCATGTTTCGTAAAATAAAATCTTGATGTAATGATTTTCAGCAGAGGCCCAGTATAATTGAAATCTTATTTTCCCTTTATATAACTTTCCAGAATCCAAAACACGTGAATGATAATATCGACAAAAATAGGCAAGAATGGCATACCTGCAGCAGGTTCATGATCTCCATTCCCGACCTAGACTCTTTCTTTTTCTCCATTAAAACTTGATTTAGTCTTTCCTGGTAATACATGCAACACAATGACAACAGAATATAAACAGAAATGCCATGTATCCTTGAAAGTGAAAATGAAGTTGTCTCTTATAGATTGTGCATTCAACATTGCAGATACAGACAAGATCATCAAGTAATATTCCATGAGTTTCTGTATATTTCGATATAGTAATAAACAGTCATATTGCTAACATTACAGTTTATATTAGGTAGGACTTATATTTTAACCCAGCAAGATTAGATTGATTAACATAACCCAAGAGGAGGTTGTTACACCCACCTAGGGTTAATTTCAATCAAGAGGCGTTTTTTTCCAACCAGTCTTTGACACTTAGAGAGAAAGCATCTTGAAAGAGTTTAAGCCCCTAGCATGTGCCTCCCTTTGGAGACTTGCCAATCTCAAACATGACTCTTGCAGATAGTCCATCTAGTGAAGGGCAAGTTAATATATTATATATAAAAGCAACAGAAACATAAGGAAGCTAGCAATGTGCTTTGTGTTTTGAAATCTACTGACATATTACACAGTTCAAACTTCAGCATTAAAATTGAGCTATGGTTCTATGCAGCAATTTCTTTCATAACAATCCCAGTTTAAACTTTGGGATTAACCATCGCACACCAATATACTAACACGTGCTAAAAAAGAAATCAGTGTGTTTAAGTTCAAGAAATTGCAGTTTTCTTGTATTAATTCTTCGTGCTCTTTGAGAATTCTGGAGGCAGTGCAGGCTTTTAGCTCGCCACTGTCTAGATTATTTGAATTACCAATAAGACTTCATGAAAGAGATAGCAAACTCAAAAATCCCAAGTAAAAGCCACAACTTGCTCTTGCTTTCAGCCACACAGGGAACCCAACCAACCTACTTTAAAGAGCTTCAACACAATTCCAAGTGACCATGTTGAGAGAGAGTTGCAGTGAGGTCTGAATCGCACAAGTTGTTGGACAAGTATGGGCTGTTGTTAAAAGAGAATGTTCACATCAATATGCTGGAATTGTATGGATGAATAAGAAGAAAGGCCATGAATCACACCCCTTTCCAAAAATGTAAGGGATGTCTCACAAGAAAAACTTTCCACATGCATCCAGTATAGTATGAATGGATAAGAATAAAGGTCACAATATCCAAATACCTTCTAAACTTATAGAGATGAGGGTTTTTCATAAGCAGATTCCAGACAATCAATCTAATTCCAGAATCATATATGATTAGTATAGAACATTGCATAATTCCATATTAATGATTAGAAACTTCCAATAGAGAACTTCTGGGATAAAGATCTTCAGTGTATAAGAAAGACAAGAAAAAAAATTACATTAATATCCGCAAATGAGACCAAACTAGATCAGTGGAACTAAACATACATCAAGCAACAATATCCAAGTGGGAGTGCCTATGGCATCTTCTGAAAAGGAAAAATAACAAAATGATAAACAAGGGGGTCAACCCAAACAGCTAAACCGGAACCCTGGACAATTAAGCAAAGAGTGATCTGGTACAAAAGGAGAGTAAGAATAGGCACTCCTGTAACAAATAAGGTTGGATTGAGGGAAGGAATTCATTTGAATTTTCATCTATTTTCTTCTTTATGACATACGATCTTCTAACACCACAAGTTATTCAGTGCCGGTCTTCACAGTCAAAGAAGTTCAATGGTATATGAGTAAATATGAAGTATTGTACGAATGGTACCTATCAAGGTGAAATTATTCAAATGGCATCTGAAAAAACTTTAAACTCATCAACTTTGGCCATATTTCAATTGTCATGTCCTGGAAAAAAAAATGGAGGGTTGTACAACATGTGAATGACAAAATCACTGGGCATGGAAAAATGACTTCACATACAATCCCAAAGCATTCTACAGGAGCCTGAAGATGAAGTCCGATGAAGTCCATCCCAATGAACCATAAAAATATACTAATGTCCACAAATAACCCAAAAAGGTGAATGAGATTAAAATGGCATGTATAAAACAGAAATGAAGGAGTTTGTAAGAGGCATTCTGAATCCTGATCAGTCTGAAAGAAATACCCATAACAAAAATAGTTTCAATAATGCACAAAATTAAAAATGCCAACAAACTCACAGTGGGATATATATGTTTTGGGTCAGGGTTGTGCAACTAGGACAGTCTACAAAATTGGTCAGATAACCAAGTCATTACAAATATAATTTTATAGCGATAACTACCTATTAAATAAATATAGATTTCTAATGAGAAATTTCCTTCCTAATGAGAAATTCAACTTATAGAAGAAAACTTTACTAGCTTTTCTATTGAGCATTCAAAATGAAATATGAATCTAAAAAAATTAGCAAAACCATTTACCTGCAACTTGATATATTCCTTCTCTTTTTTCTTCATCTCGTGTAATTGCTGTGTCCGAACTTGCTAACAAGTAATTTGAGATAATGACAAAGACAAATTATTCTTTAGAACATATAAGTGTCAAAACCATGCTCAGAGACTATATGAGAACAGTTCAAATGCAAAGAATTCTATTGCAAGTTCAACATATCAGTTTATAGGGAAAACACATAAAATTGAGCACAAGCCTAAGAAAATTTTAAATCATGCCATTCTCTTCAGTTAGTCATTTAAAGTAAAAACCATACTTGGTTGCCAATAACCATCCGTTGAAATTCATCACGCTCTTGTTGAAGCTTCTCAATTTGAGCCTTAAATGCAGCAGAAGCTTTTTGCTCCTGGTCATTTTGAATTGTCAATTTTCATAGCAGACATGAAGAAAAGCATGTATACTGTTTTTCTGCAAATTTACAAAGATAAGCAAACCAGACCGTGCGTGTGAGTGCAGCAAGCTCCCGCTCTTTTGTGGCAACCTGGGCCTCCAGCCTCTCAACCTTGGACTCGAATCGAGACATATCTGATAGCAACCTGTACTCCATAGGAAAGAAACTGTTAAGAATGAAATCACTTTCAATTATAACCCTTGGTGCATATATCACAAAACATGGTACTATAATTACAGAAGGGAAGGCTAAAGACAAAACAGGTTCACCTAGCAGCCAATGATATCCTGGTTCAGCAAGAAGCAGACTTCCGTGGCACTTAGCTCAGCAAAGGCAGAATACACGACAGCCAATACTAGAAATTGTGAGGCCATTTGGATTCGCAAGTTACTTGTAGGATTGTTTGATCAGGAGTTGGACCCCACAGTCATTTATTGTGATAATCATAGTTGTATCAAAATCTCTGAGAATCCAGTGTTTTATGATAAGTCCAAGCACATAGAGATCAGATATCACTTCATACACGACAGGATTCAGAAGGGAGCAGTGGAGCTCCAATATATTCCCACAGATTAGCAGTTAGTTGATATTCTGACCAAGCCCTTAGCAAAAGGGAAGTTCGAAGCATTTAGCGACAGACTTGGATTGGTGCCGAATTCCTTCCTCTCTACAAGAGAGTGTTGAGAAATGTAGCTCGAGTAGGAACTTCTTGCACAGGTTCAATGTGAATGTGCAGGAAGAGATTCGAGATATTTCTTTAATGACCACTTAGGAAAAATGGGAAATAATTCCATCTTGTAATTGTTAGAAAAGTGGGTGTGCTCGTTTAACCATAGACAATATAGCAATATTGTCACCCAACCATAGGCACAAATGCCACCCCCGAGCACCTTAACCTTGACAAAGAAGAATTCCGGTAGCAAATCAATAGCCAACCAAGGCTAATGCACCAAGCAAGGATAACCAAGACTGATCAAAAAGACCAACCCAGAAAGACCGAAATTACAGGTTGCAGTAACTGCAGCTACTCTCCAAACTTGCGCACTACTAAATTTCTACAATGTGCACCACTAAGTTTCTGCAATTGCGAGTTGTGTCTTCTAAATGAGCTATGGCGTCCTATATTTATACTGCTCCTCCTTAGCTGTCTGGGCCGACTTCTCATTTTGGAGGCTAAAAAACTCAATATTAAATATTTTCTTTAGCCAACTTGTCTTCTAGGGTTATGTCCAATGCTTTAGGGTTTCTTCTTGCTACCTGGAATATTCTAGTCTCGTCAATGGTTACAAGTGGAGGTTAATACCTCCCGCAGCTACCATAATATCAACACTCCCTTCCTAGCTAGGGAGGTATAAAAGGCAATGGTCTTGAGCACAAACAGACCATTCAACCGGTAGCATCATCATCACTATCCAACTAGATAGTCTCCATGGCAATCAGAACAATGCCATCCAATAGAACACAACTGTGTCTATTCATAGTAGTATACAACTACTATCTAGAGACATACAGTCTCTATAACAATCATATCATCTGATATCAATCTGCATAAACAATATCATGATACAAATTGAGTCATTTGGGTCATTCTTCCACTCACATCTATGAGATCTGGAAGAGCATCTGCCCTCAGAAGGTAAGACATCAACCATGGGCTATCTGGACTATTCTTCTTAAGCATAGAAAAATAATTGTCCCTGGTTTCTAAGCCTAGACCATTCACCTAACTGGGCCATTCCTTCAGCACTAATCATAGTGCAACCTGGAGAGAATGGGTCTGCCCTAGGGAATGCCTATTCCTAATTGTTGAACCTGGACCATTCACCTAACTGGGCCATTCCTCCGACATTAATCATAGTGCAACCTGGAGAGAATGAGTCTGCCCTAGGGAATGACTGTTCGGACCATTTCCTAAGGAAATGACTGTCCTGCACCAACCTCCAAAACAAACCATTCTTCGAAACTGCTCACAACTATGAACTTCGAAAGAATAATTGCCCGGCGAGGCGGACCATTCTACTTGACCACTACTCAGAGTGACTACCAAGAAGAATGATTGTCCTAGACCATTCCCCCACACTGACCACAAGGGGAATTGTTGTCTATGGTACATCATCAATCTATCAGACCATTTTCATTATGAAAATGACTGTTCGATCTGGAACATTTTTCGAACTGGAAAATGCCTGTCCGTCAGAAATCTCAAACCACTTTCCGAACTAGAAAGGAATTGCCCATGAATCAATAATATATATCAGTGCTCCCCCCCAACCTAGGGAGCCATCTCTGCCCTTTCAGCTAAGGGAGTTATCTCCACGAGCCCCAACTTGTCCCTTAAGTACGCAAACTTTATCCTAGACAAAGGCTTTGTCAAAATGTGTGCTACCTACTCATCTGATATACTGGAGTTTCACTTCTCCTTCCTGGACTTTATCACGAATAAAGTAGTATTTGATCTCAATATGTTTCGACCGGTCATGAAACACTGGGTGTTCGAATAGCCTTATACAACTCTGATTGTCACAATATATTACGGTCGAATCTAGTACCTGATCAAATAATCCAGAAATCAACTTCCTCAACCATACTGCTTCAGTACATGCCTCACATGCTGCGATATATTATGCTTCTGTTGTGCTGAGCACAAAAGACTTTTGTTTCCTACTGGCCCCTGATATCATAACAGAGCCCAAGCTGAAACACATCCCTGAAGTACTCATTTTGTCTTCTGCATTCCCTGCGCAATCTAAATCTGTGAATCCATGAAGTTGTATATCACTGTATGAGGTGTATCTTAAACCATAGTTTAGCGTCCCATGAATATATCTTAGAACATGCTTTGCAGCTATCCAATGCTCATGTCTGGGTTCCACCTGGAACTAGCTTAAGGTGTTTACAGCAAAGCAAATATCTAGTCGAGTATTTACTAGATACATCAACGACCCAATCAATTGCCGATATAGGGACGGGTCTACTGGATCATAATCTGAGTCTCTTACTTTTCTTATATTCGTGGTCATAGGAGTGGCCTTGGATTTGCAATCCATCATTCCAAATTTCTGAAGAATCCTTACTGCATACTTTCCTTGTCCAAGGAAGACTTCACCACGCTTCTGCCATACTTCTAGTCCCAAGTAATAGTGCATGAGACCGAGATCTTCCATATCGAACTCAGAAGCTAGTTCCTTCTTACATTGGGTGATGAGAGACCCTGCACCTGTCAAGAATAAGTCGTCGACATATAGTAGTAGAATCATAGGTGCATTGTTCACAACTTTGTAGTAAAGATTTGGATCTACATGACTCTTAAAGAAACCAAGTCTTATTAAGTAGTTGTCTACTCTAGCATACCAAGCTCTTGGAGCTTGTTTGAGTCCATACAAGGCTTTCTTTAATCTGCAAACATGAGTATCTCTGGAATGTACTTCAAAGCCTTGAGGTTGTTCAATGCATACTCCTTCTTCAATTGCTCCATTGAGGAAGGTTGTCTTTACATCCATCTGATGTAGACTCCATCCCATGGAGGCAGCAAGAGATATAATGGCTCTAATAGAAGTATATCTGGCAACAGGAGCAAAGGTTTCGTCATAATCTTCTCCCTCCTTCTGAGAGAACCCTCTAGCTACGAACCTTGCCTTGTATTTTTCCACGCTTCCTTCTGCGGCATGTTTGATCTATAGACCCATTTTGAAGTTACCACGGATTTTTCTTTGGGTCTAGGCACGATTTCCCATATGTCATTTTTCATGATGGACTGGTGTTCCTCTATCATGGATTTTTTCCATTGTTTCTTTTGAGTTGCTTCTTCAAATGTGGTGGGTTCTTCATTTATAAGCTTTGTCATACATGTTGCATAGCTGGAGAATCTTTTGGACTTTTTGCTTTCTCTGAAGGTGCCACTTGGGGCTTTGAGTCTTTCTGCTTCTTGTAGGGTAGCTTCAAGCCAAGCTGAACGCTTTCTAGTTTTGGGTACAGTGACTAATTCAATAGGTTCACATGGCTGCATCGGATGATCAAGTTGTTCTAGTTCTTCATTCTGACTTTCTGGAAGACAGGTGCTTTCTTCTTTAAGCTCTTCATATTCTTCTTCTTCTATGGATTCTTCTATAGATTTCTTGAAGCCATCTTCTCATTGAAGATCATGTCTCTCCTGACTTCAACCTTATGTTGTTTTGGGATATAGATTATGTAGGCTTTGGATGATTCATTGTATCCAACAAATATGCCCTTCTTTCCTGAGGGTTCTAGTTTCTTCCTTTTATCCTTGGAGATATGAGTGTAAACAGGGCACCCAAAGATTCTTAAGTGTTCCACATTGGGTTTCTTTCCTGAGAAGGCTTCTTCTAGAGTCATATCCTTCAATATGTTGTGGGGACTTCTGTTCTAAACATATATTGTTGTCATGGTTGCTTCTCCCCATAAATACATGGACAAACCTTGATCATTCATTAGTGCCTTCACGATTTCCTCAATGGATCTATTCTCCCTTTCTGCTACACCATTTTGTTGAGGATTATGAGGAACGGTTAACTCCCGCCTAATCCCTACTGATTTGCAAAAGGCAACAAATTCCTTGGATGTGTATTCTCCTCCATTATCTATTCTCAAAATCTTGATTTTCTTGCTTGTGAGATTTTTTATTTATGCTTTGAATTCTTGAAACTTGTTGAAAACTTCATCCTTTGTCTTCAGGAGATACAACCAAGTCTTTCTTGAGTAATCGTCTATGAAGATTACATAATAAAGGGAACCTCCTAGAGATTTGACTGGCATCAAGCCGCAAACATCTGAATGTATTAGATCTAGGGTTTCCTTAGATCTATTATTGGTGCTTGAGAATAGAATATTAACATTTTTACCAAGAGCACATCCTCTACAAATTCCTTCATGTGTAGATTGTAGTTTCAGTATTCCTTCAACCATCTTTTTGAGGAAAGGTAATGCTTGATAGTTAAGATGAGCATACCTTCTGTGCCAAAGTTCACTGGGATAGACTTCATCATGTACAAGAGCTTCATCATTACGTTCTAGTACTCTATATAGTCTTCCTTCACGAGTTCCAATAACTCTAGCATTCTCTATGTTGGAGTCTCGAGACCAAGATAGTACTACACCATCTACAAAGGATATTTTATTTCCTTTATCTTCTAGGCAAGATATAGATACAAGACTCTTTTCTAAACCAGGTACATATAAGACATTGCTCAAATGAACATTGTTACTTGTTTTCAATTTGATGGAGGCTTGACCAATTCCTTCGACTGGATATGTGTTCTTATCTCCAAGTTCTACCTTGTAGGATGTCTTCTTTTCATTTAGACTAGAGAGTCTGACCTGGTCTCCTGTCATATGCCTGGAAGCTCCATTGTCAATTATCCACATGTTATCTTCCAGAGTTCCTGTAAGAGTTGAATAGTGTAGATGATCCATCTTTTCATTCATAATTTTTGTCGACTGATAGTTGGTCAAACTTTGACTTTCATTGGTCAAACGTTGACTTTGACCCAAAATCTCAACCTTGACGTTTTTGCCTTCTGAGAGTGTCAATAGGTGCACTGGACTTAGGCGCACTAGAATATCCTCTCCTTGAGTAAGGTGTTCCATCATAAGGTGTTGGGCAAGAGGTTTTAGGGTTTTGCAACTCCACCTGCTAGTAACCCTAGCCACAGTGCTTCAGTAACTGCACCTGCTAGAAACCCTAGCGGCAGTTCTTCAACGAGCCTGATAATCTTATGGCTTCGCTTCCTTCCAATGGTTAGACTGAATGAAGGAAGTGTGGGCCCATAACCTGTTAGAAAAGTGGGTGTGCTCGTTTAACCATAAACAATATAGCAATATTGTCACCCAACCATAGGCACAAATGCCACCCCGGAGCACCTTAACCTTGACAGAGAAGAATTCTGGTAGCAAATCAATAGCCAACCAAGGCTAATGTACCAAGCAAGGATAACCAAGACTGATCAAAAAGTCCAACCCAAAAAGACCGAAATTACAGGTTGCAGTAACTGCAGCTACTCTCCAGACTTGCACACTACTAAATTTCTGCAGTGCGCACCACTAACTTTCTGTAGTTGCGAGCTTTGTCTTCTAAATGAGCTCTGGCGTCCTATATTTATACTACTCCTCATTCTAGAGGCTAAAAAACTCAATATTAAATATTTTCTTTAGCCGACTTGTCTTCTAGGGTTATGTCAAATGCTTTAGGGTTTCTTCTTGCTTCCTGGAATATTCTAGTCTCGTCAATGGTTACAAGTGGAGGTTAATACCTCCTGCAGCTACCATAATATCAACAGTAATTTCACTTGAAAATTAAAAGAAATAGTGAAAGTTTTGTGTTTTGAAGTCAATTAGTCTTAGGAATCTAAATGAAATGTTCTAGAAGTTCTAAAACATTAGTGACTTAGATTAGGTTTGAATCTTAGCCGCACATCTCATTATTGAGATAGGTGGAAGCTAGGATTGAGGAGATTAGTTATCTTCTCGCAAAGCATAAATAGGACAAGATAGGAGAGCTTGATCACACAAAGGAGACGAAAACAAAAGAGATGCAAGAGAGCAGAATGCATTCAAGGAGAAGAAGAGAAGCAGACTGTTAAAGTGACCAGCAAGAACAGCAAGCAATAACACTGTTGTAGCAGTTTTTTCTTCATGCACACATTGTACACCCTCAGATCTGGTCATAAACTGTTGTTTGAAGAGATTTTATTGACCATAAGCTCGTTGGTTCAAGGCAGGCTGCAGAGAACGTTGTAAGCTTTGATCAAAGGAATGAAAAGCTGATTTGAAGGAGAAATCCCTGTGTATGTGTTTTATTTCTTCCGCTGTTCATTTTTCAGCCAGTGTGTGATGGATGCAATGTTCAGAAACTTAATTTTCTGTTGTTAAATATATTTTGTTTTTGAGTTATTTAGAGTGAGAACATTAGGACAGCAGTCACCTAGGGTTGAAAAATTTACAGCTACTTGAGGCTTCTCACTTGTGAATGCCTCCTCTAGTGTCTTGTCCATCAAAACAAAACTCTGTGAGGAAACCTATTCAAAGTATAGACAGTCATAAGACATGCTCCTGCCCAGAGACAAATGTGTAGATCTAAATGATGGATCATAGATTTGGTTGTATTTGTGATGGCCTCTTCTTCCCTGTACAACCCATTCTGTTGCGGGTTGTAGGGCATTGTCAGCTTCTTCTTGATTCCTTCTTGTCTACAAAAAATGTCAAGCTCCTTGGAGGTAGGATCCCCTCCATTGTTAGTCCTTAATACCTCAATCTTCTTTCCTATTTGATTTTCAACAAGAGCCTTAAACTCTTGAAACTTCCCAAAGACCTCATCAGGTCTTCGTAAAGTAAATCTAAGACTTTCCTAGAGTTATCATCAAGAAAGGACACATAATAAATGTTACCCGATAAGGAAGCTAAAGACATGAGTCCACATACATCTGAGTGGATTAGATCAAGAATCTCTCTTGACCTATATGCTCATTGATAGGAAAAGCAGCCTTCCCATGCTTGTCAAGTGCACAATTGTTACATACTCTTTTCTTCTCAACCTTGAAGTTCAACAATTCCTACACTATGTCCTTCATGATCGACAACACTCCATAGTGCAAATGACCTAGCCTCTTCTGCCAAAGCTCACACAAGTTGTCACTATCATGCATTAGGGCTCTCACAAAATCCCTCTGCAACATCTGTACAAACCAACCTCACAAATACCTCTGAACAACACCCAACCAAGATCTGAGCATCTCTTTTGAATGAGGACTTGTTGAGCATCAAATTCAGCCATAAATCCTAGATCTATCATCATTCAAACTGAAAAGAGATTTTTAGTTAAGCCAGATACATACAAAAAACCAATAAGCTCATTGGATATCACCTTATGATATATGTAATGTGATGGATCCCACTCCTACACCAAGTTCCATTTGCATGCCTACCTTCTACTCCTAAAGTTTGTTGAAGTCCCTCTTGTTAGAGGTCATATGTTTGGAGGCCCCATTGTCCACATACCATCTGACACCAAATATGGTGTTAGATGAAAGGCATGAGACCATGGAGAAGTGTCTCAAGCTTGGATGAAAGCTCATCCACTCCAGTTGATGCTTCTACACTCCCTGCAAACTACTTCTGTCGCTATTGCTTGCCCTTCCTCTTCTTCTCATGACACTAAGAATCATAGTGCCCAAACTTCTAACAATTGAAACACTTGATGTGGCTCAAGTCCTTCTTTCCCTAGTTAGAGCAACCCAAGTCCTCTTTCTTCCCTTTCTAACCTTTCTCAGGTCCACCTTTCTTGATGCCCTTCTTCATCTTCTGGATGAGGCCAACATTCTACTCCTCCATTCCTACAACACTCGCCAATCTCGTCTCCTCCTAGATGAAGTCCTTCCATAGCTTCTCAAAGGTGAAAGACTTTTCTCTGACACAAACCTCAATAACAAAAGGTTGCCAAGAAGAAGAGAACCCATTTAATGCAATGGGTACTAACTCTTTACCCTTGACCTTCTCTCCAAATGTAGCAAGCTAATCTTTATCAAGTAGGCACCTACAGTATTTGTCTTGCTCATACGGGTGGCACTAAGCTTATTCCGCAACATCATCTTCCAATTGATGTTCACACTATGATATACGGTGACTAGAGCATCAAACATGTCACTTCCCATGGTCTTCCCAGTGACATGAGGGATCAAATAGTCCTTCACAAAGTCAAGAATGACTACTAACCCTAGCCAATCGTCTTAAAATATTAAGGGATGAATGAAGGGAAGATTTCTCCACTAGAAACCCTTCCAAGAATTTTGAAAAGGGATTGTTCAAGAATGATCCAAGAGGATGAAGAACCACCACTAGAGAAACAACATCAATCTAAAAATGCATTCATAAATATAACCACAAGATGAAAAGAGAACACTTACTCAAAACATCTTTCATCCATCAAAACCCTAATTTCCATGTCATCCAAGTAGTAGTAGAAGATCCACAAACATAACTCCCAAAAAAGTCACCCTAGTTAACCATCCATAGCATTCTTCATGAGAGAGAACAAGTAGAAGTAGACAAGAGTGATAAATCTCCACAAGTAGCAATGTTTTACAAAATGAGAAATGATCTCTATTTATATGAGATCTAATGAAAAGTTGTCGTGAAAGGGTGCAATGTTTCATCTGAAAAGGTGCCTCATCATCCAAAGGGTGTGACGTTTCATCAAAAGGTGCCATATCATCATCAAGAAGCCCCAAAATGTCACATCAAGGTGACCCATGCCCCCAAGGGGTGTGACGTCTCATCAAAAGGTGTCGTATCATCATCAAGAAGCCCCAAACATCACATCATGGTGCCCCATCATCCAAGTGAAACGTCCCATCCTGAAAGGGTGCTATCATCCATGGAAAGGTGCCACAACATCTTTCCAAGTGCAACATCCTCAAGCAAGGGTCCAACATACTCCATAGAAGGTGCAACGTCCCATCAATCCATTATCATCATGCATGCAACATCCCATCATCAATGAGCCCAAGGTCACACCCATGTGTGCTAGAGTGTCTCATGAATGGAGCCATGTGATCAAAGGCCCCAATGTCCTCCTAGGAGTACCAAACGACCTCTCTCAAGTGATGGAGACGGCCTCCATAAAAGTGGGGTAGTGGCCCCTCAACATCCTCCAAAGGATCCAAGCGTCAACCAAGCATGTGCAATCATCATCTGAGGAGGGGCTCATGTGGTCCAAGATGCATCATGAAGACTGGAGGCAAGGTACACAATCCAAACACAACATATAAAGTGAGTCATGTTAATACAAAAACCATTAGATAGGTCTCACAGAATATCTGTAATGTCCCCACTTTGGGACATCAAGGTATTCCAGGGTGTTATGATGACCAGAGTAGCCAGATGGAGATTATAGCGAGTACAGGAGCTATTCAGGGATATTTTGGGGTCTGGCTTGCATCGCTCATCTTATTTCATCATTATGATCCATTCCACACAGATTGGCTTTGGTTTCGTTGCATTC
>ML830049.1:0-28352 GCA_009831015.1 Picea engelmannii | reverse complement strand
ATCTTTGGCAGCAGGGCCAAATTGTTGAGGTTATTCAGGTTCCAGCAGGGCGTGGCATCTTCCAGCTTGGATGTTTGGCACATCATACGGCCCAAATCTATTCTTGCATTGGTATTCATTGAGTATTCAGCCTTTGGAGGCTTGTAGTCTTCTATTGGAGCATTTTTTAGCAGCTTCTATTATATTTATTGGAGCCATCTGTTGAGCATTCCAGATCGGCCTCACTCTTGTAGCAGGTTCTTATTATTATGAATAAAGACCAGATCTGAATCATTGTTGGGTTGTCTATTACATTATTGGTCTTGCTTATGGTTGAGGTATGTTTCATTGCTTTATCTTCTTATATGTTGTTGCAAACACACATTAAACTCATCAGTAAAACCCTAAGAGCAACCTAAAGGATCACAGTAAACAAAGTGTTTGACGAAATGCCACAACCAGAAAAAGTTTAAAATTCATGCAAGACGTGATGTTCCTGGCATAATGGCTTGGGAACATTACAATATCCTCTTCAAACTTCACACTAGCTTACAAAATTATGCAATTTGTCAAGTCTAGGTATGGGAGGGTCATTATTACCTCCTATCAGGTGTGTTGGTACACAAAACAAGAGGTATGTCTCAGGGAACCCATCATGGAGTATGTACAATGGTAGTGGTATGGATTGGGATTTATTGCGTGAGGTGGATGTCATTGAAATGCAAGGCCATGTATAATAGTCATCCTCGTGAGCGCCTTTGTAGAGGGAGAGCTTAGGCAGTGAGGTACCTTTTCCTCGGCACTATGTCTTTCCAAACCCCTGTTTGTCTTTTTCTTTATAGCTTTAACCTCTTTTGGCTTTTGAAATTTGATTTGCTAAGTCCTTTCATAAGATATGCATTCATTGCATAGGATTTGGCATGATTGCCTCTTAGCGAGGGGGTATAGCTCATGCTTCTTTCTTTTCTTAATTTTTAATCCTTTGTTTTTCTTGTTTGTTTCTTTGCCTTGCATTTTGAATTAGGACTTTTTCTCTGTCTATATCATATTTTATAAAGTTGCATCAACCTCAAGCTTCCAAGCCCCTTCTTCTCATGGGATTATGAAGCACAAACCTTTTTGGGATACATGTAACAACCATCCCAAAAGAAAGTTCAATAAATAGGAGATAGATGGAATGTGTTATTCATATTAAGGGATCTGGACACATTACCCCCATTAAGGCCCCCCAGTAGTACAACTTTGTTCAAGAGTGACAACACCTGACTGGAAAATGATAATGACTACCAAATTGAGACAAGGCAAAAAGCATAATTCCAAAGCATCATGATACATTATCCAATTCAACCCATGATCACCATTTTCATGCCTCAAGTGTTAACATTATCACTCGATATGAAGTGTTAGAACAATGTACCTGAGTATGTAAATGCCCCATGTCATATGAGTGAGCTGAGCTGAGCATGTAATGGGAGGCATCTGCGGGCAACTATCTGTGGAGAATCCAGAATAAAATCATCGGATCTGCTGTCTGAAATGTGGATCATGGAGAAAAATCTCTCCTGTAGTTACCCCTAAAAGTGAGGGAGTAACAAGATCTAAAGAGTCGTGTCCGTTATAAGTGGTTGCCTTTGTCTAAAATTTATTATACCAAGCCCTCTATACCACCATACATGCACATCATAACCACCATTTATGCACATCGTTGCCAATTCTTTGCAGTCTCCCCCATTGCCAATGCACAAGTCTAGCCATCGCCACTCAGCCAATAGTTGTCGTTTTCCATTTTGAAGGAAACAGACGCCAAACATTTCAATTATACCCAACCTTACTGTAGTAGCCAAAAAACTTAAACTAAAAATTTTATTGTTGGAGAAAGGATGTGGTGGCAGCTATCATTGAAACTTGAAGTTTCTCCCCTTTTCATGAATAAACCCCTTCAAATCACTTTAATTATAGAAGCTTTATTCACATTGCAGACGCTGATATCCAAAGCAGCCCCTTTCCATATCTTCTAAAAAAATAAACAAACCAAGAAATAAAATAGTTTTCCATATATACTTGCCCATGGGATTTATGGCATATTCATCTGTGTTACCACATAAACCTTCAAAATAGTATTCACCCATGATTTAGTAGCAACGCTAAAGCTTGTTCTTAAACACTAAATTTCACAATAAGCATAGTTATATTTATGTTGTCCGCATCTTTACTTGGTTCGTTTTTCTTTTGAAAAGGTTCGTCTTTTATGATCCATTTTATTATTTTGTTTTTGACATTTCCCACAAAAGGAGTATAATACTTGATTCAGCATTGGATGGTAGAGATTTTCCACCATACACCCTTCCATATAAAATAATTTGTAATTCACTAATTCCAGAGTAATCAAAGCATATTTGACAAGTTCAAAAATTGGCATGACAACCGACTGTCTTAGAAAATACCCCAAAAGTGTTTCCAGGAATCAGAGGCCAAATGCTAAAAGGGGAGGCTCCATGACTTATCATTCCAGGACAGTATATAATTATACATAAGTTCATTGGATATATGTCTCAAAACTGTTGGTAATTTAAGCTAGATGACATTTAGCTAGTATTAACCTTCAATGCATTCAAAGCATTAACTTGTTTTGTCAAGAACCAACAAAAACTCTAAGCATCTAAATTAGTACCTGAACTCATATAAATTTTATAAAACTTTGTTTGAATGAATAAATCTTTAAACGAACAACTGATGTCAATAGCACTTTGGAAAATTGGCTACAGCAACCTTACAGGTTTACCTTTGCCTCTGTTCATTAGATGATTCTCGAAACTCTATATCACGTTTCCGCTGCTGTATGAGAGCATATATGCAGTTGCAAGTGTGGGCAACTGAAACCTGTTAAAGACATATCCTGACTTAGTCATCTATTAAAGAACCCTGTCTAAAAACAACCCTATTAGTATACCAAAAACATAGGATTCAACAATCTACAGATTTGGTTGACTTACACAAGCTTTTTACAGAATCTTAACACTGTCTACAATAAAAGCCATACAAGCACTCAATAGAAAGCAACAAAAAATCAAAGCTAATCATTGATTTGCTTTAACCTATCTCTTCCTGGGAGTAAGTTCAAGTTTAATAATAAGGTGAAAAAGAGAACTTCAGGCAAAATAAAATTAGAAGAATAGCTGTGCTTTGCAAATTTCGAAAATGCATCTACAATTTGTAGAAGCAAAAAGATATGATCTCAAAAATGATTGGTGATAGCACAATACAACCGGAATCTAAAAGCAATAGAAAAAAAGCATAAATTTGAAGTGCAAATTTTGTCAAGCTGATTTTGCCTAACGTTTTTCTAACAGGTTTGTTTCTGATGATTACTAATCCAATTGCCTTGGGAGTAATAAAATATCAATATTGTGCAGGTAAATTTGCCTTTGATAAAAGGACCTATAAACTGCGACCAAAACTATTATACAGCCCGATTTGTTTCTTTTAATTTTGATATTAATTCTAGCTTAGCATTTTAAGATTTCTATGAACTTTAGTAGAACTGTTTGAGAGACAATTTCTGAAGAAATGCATGCAATAAAACTGACCTTATCATTCCATCAGGATAACAAGGTAAAGGACCCATTGTACCATTGAGAAAAAGAAAAAAAGAAGAATAGTTGAATAAAAATGACAAAAGTTCCCTTATTAATACAAATGCTAGCACCTCTCAAGCCAGAGCCTGTGCCTTACTAAAAAGCCTAGAACTTGCTATAAACAAAAAGCATACCAGAACTTCAAAGTCTAGGGGGCTCGGCCTTAATTATGAAGATAATGGAGACTCACTCCAAAGTAATTGCCATCAATATTGACAGAACAGTCACTCAGGTCATTTGGCTAAGACAAAGTTTTGAGATCTTAACATTTGCAAATGTAACAAGGACTTTAAACACGAAAGCAGACAAAGCAGAAAATAGTAAGAGACACCAGAACAATTCATATTTGCCATGATTATTAGAGTTTCTAAGATTGGCTCCCCAGCTTGATCCTCAGTTTTCCCTTGTGTTCTGCATCTTTTGACCTCTGTTTTCTGTCTGCTAGCTGTGCAATGGATCAGTTGCCTTGTGTTTAAGCATCACTTTGAGGAAGTTGTCAGAGATTTGGAAAACCAAATCCTACTCAGTTGCCACCTTCAAGTAATGAAGAGGCAATTCGAGACTCTGAAATCAGACATTCAAATTTCGGAGAATCAGGACCACCTCCAAGTTCCAACTATGCAAAGACAAAGAGAGGCCATGCTGAGAGACACAACAGCTTAACCGGAAAGGGAAATGGACACAGTGTGGGATAACATAAAGTCTATCCAGGACCGGGAAGGTAGTCCTGGAAGGCTATATCAAGAAGCTACATAGTTCATTTTTGAAGGACACCATCATAGAAGAAGAAACTGAAGGCAGTGACGAAATTGGTGACACTGATTAGCATCATCGCATACTTCAAGTCCCATTTGAATCATGGTCATTCCCAGTCCTCTAGGAATTGAGTTCTCCTTGGGCCAAAGTATATCCCTTATGTTTTCCTTTTTGTTCTGTTCAGAATTTTTTTTAAACTACATACGAATATATTGAAGTACACTGGAATAATGCAGAAGTTTTCTAAATACTGTCAGAATTCTCAAAAAAAATCAACCTACAGGTATAGCTGAGGTGTAAATGTAATTTTATGTACACATACTATAGAATATTGTTTTTGTAAGAAAAATATATAAATGCTAGTAGTGAAAGGCAAAGCATGAGAGGTGATTCTATGTCTACCCTTATTACTTATATTGCTAATCAGGATTGTATGTCTACCCTTATCTAATTACCCTCTTGCATGTCTCATGCAAAATTCTGCCAAAGGCCCCAGTCTTGAGCCTTAAACATATCTTGCCTTAAGATATTCTGCCTACAATAAATAGGCTTTATCAAAAGGGATAATTCTTAATAATGTTATGGTTGTGTGAGAAGGCAAGGAGTGACCCAGAGATCTCGACCTTGAGCCCTCTTCATCAAGATTGACTTTGAGAAGGTTTACAAAACAGTCGAGTGGTCATTCTAGCCATGCCTAAGGCCTTGACCTTTAGACAATTCTTCCTTGAAGTAGTCAAGACTCTCTTTTCAAAGGCATCATCTTGTATGTCCATTAGCAGGTGTAGATACCAAGATGTGGGGCTCTTCAGATTTATAAAACAAAGTTTCCTATTAGTCCCGATTCTTTATGTTATAGTAGTGAAAGCCTGGGGTTATCACATCTCCCACAAGGTAAGTCGGGGCCCTATTAAAGGCATTCCCCTTTTAGAGCAGGGAACCAAATAACCACTAAATGTCACTTTGAAAATGACTATTTTCTCACCATCCTTGAAGAACAAGAATCCATGGCAAAACATGAT
The DNA here is from genome assembly GCA_009831015.1 of Picea engelmannii. Taxonomy (NCBI): domain Eukaryota; kingdom Viridiplantae; phylum Streptophyta; class Pinopsida; order Pinales; family Pinaceae; genus Picea; species Picea engelmannii. The sequence continues at coordinate 22,963 of ML830049.1, read as the reverse complement.
GGATTGCCTTTAGATTTTTACGAGGTCTCAAGTTCCAAAATCTAGTGGACTAAAATGCAATGCTACAAGCAATAACTTTCAAACATTCCTACCCAGTTTGTTGGGAAAGGTTGGGTTTCGATTCAACCTGAAAAAAAATTTAAGTTGCTTGGCATCATGTTCACCTTTCGATCTTCTCCCAAGGATATTTGGGAGATGGTCATTCAACAAGTTAAGAGGATGATTACAAAGCAACTGATCAAGCCCATAGCTTTAGCTGAAAAATTCTAGATATGCATGAAAATATTTGTGTCCACTTATCTGTGTTATTCCTCTTATTAGGTCCCTTCAACCAATGCCTACTAGCAACTCGAGAAATCTCTGTGTAGCTTTTTCTAGGCCAATATTGATCAAGTCAACGACTTCCACCAAGTTAATTGGAATTTGTGGTGTACTCTTAGTGACTTGGAGGTATTGGGATTATTAAGACTCGTACTCAAGCCTAGGCTCCATGTGCTAAAGGGGTCATCAGGGCACTGGAAGAGAAGGAAGCCTAGAAAGTTCTTATGAGAAATTGCATTTGTTTAGAAGCGCCCCCCGCCCAAGAGAGAAACCTAGAAGAGTCTTAATTCATAAGCGTTTACTAACACTCGAGCCAAAGTTGAGCTAAAAGGAACTTTTATTGCTCAAGGTATCTAGAACGCCTAAGAGGCAATCAAACCCCATCTCAATTGAAAAGGCTTAAGTCTGAGATCTCTTATATCATTCAATGACTACTCTCTCTACGGATGTCCAATTTTGTTGCATGAAGGCAAAATGTTGACCAAAATAACATGGTTCTCAACCTTGAGATATTTTTGAAGAGGCGTCAACACTTTCAAAGACATTTTTGTCTTTTTCAAAGTTAAATCTTAAGTAAACTTTTGTTGCATGGAAAGATAAGTTAGATCTAGGTTTCACCTTAAAGTTTCATTTCAAGGATAGATCTAGCATAAGAAAAGTTACTTTTAGCATGCTTCTTTCTTCAACATTCTAAAAGACTAGAAGTACTTCTTTTTTCTAAGGGTTTTAAAGATATATTTGGCAAACTTAGTGCCACTTTGTTTGCTGTCCTAAAACAGCAAACAAAACCACTCAGAAAGTGTGTTTAAATCTTGCTTTCTTGATTTCTAACTCATTAGTTTATCGTAGGCTTTTTTGAATAAAGTTTGTCCATCTTCTAACATCTTTTTTGCAGGCTGTCCCAAAGTAATTTGGGGCATTTTCCTTCACAATAACTTGCTGTTTTTGCAAGTTGAACGAACCGCCAAGGGGAAAGTCTGCCCGTTTTCAAGAAATCGGACCTTCCGAGACCACCCAAGGAACCTAACTCTCTTCTAAACCATTTCTCTCTATCATTTTGTAAGTTTGATGGTCCCCCACTAATAAAAGGGCAACAAACCTTCTTCAAAAAACATTGTAACCTCAAAGAAATAAGTGGGCTACTCAGTGCCCACCTCAATCCCCCCTACCCCGGGAGGAGTTGTCTCTGTCTCATTTTCGTGGTGTGTTTCATGTGCTTTTCATTTCACAAATCTAAAAAGGTAAAACCAGTAACAAAATAAACACACAACACCAAACAACATTTAATTTGTTTCATTTTGTAGTTTAGTTAGCTTAGATTTATTTTCTGCAATTCACTTTCAGCATTTCAAAGTTGGAATAAACCATCCCCTCGGCTCCCCTCAGTTTGCTCACGCAGAACAGGGGTTGGACAGTGTGGATTTAGTTTAATTAGGGAAACCTTTTAAGTTGTTATTGTTTTAATTGGAAACCGCAAAGAGATCGTGTGTGAAGTCAGACGGGAGCTTTCGGATCTAGGTTCTCCCTGTGTTGGACATCCGGCATCTCTAATAAACTTGTTGGTGAAGTCATTTGGGCTTTGGCAAGTTCTCAGCAAATTCTAATTTGAGGGATAGCCTCTTAGAGGCCACATTTAGACTAGATTTACTTTCTTGCAGCAATTTGCACAGAATCTCACATAAATGGCTTGCAAAGACATGAGTCGCTTCATAGTAAAATTTATCAAGAGCACTTGCAAACTCCATTTCATTTACATTTTTTTGCAGCTTTTGGTTATCTTGCAACAATCTATTTGGCACTGTTCTACAATCTCCATATATCGCTTATCATTTCCTTTGAAGCACTTGTATATATTTTCAAGTTACATCTTTCATGCAAGTACTTTACATGTTTTGAAGGTATTTACTATAAGCAATTTCATTTGCGGTTATATATGCTGCTAGAGTAGAGTTTGTATCTTGCTCTTGTTTCATAATAAACTCCAGAACTCTATTTCTTGTACTTAGACTAGTTCAAGCGCAAGATTTTTCTTCTTTAGGGACTACCCCCCTTGGCTTCGCTAGCAGTTGGCCTAGACGGAGGAGTTGAGGATCAGGTGACAACACCTTCACTCGAGACTTGCCCCTGAGAACACACCCAGTGGATTGAGGATTTTTCCACGTTACCTGAGGTGTGTATAAAGGCGGCAACACTCAGCAAACTAATTTATGAATCCAATAGATATTTATTCCAAAAACAAGAACAACAACAAATTCTAAATATGATCTATGAAACAGAAATAAAACTAAGAAAAATAACCTTGCAATGCACAACAGAAAATATAGAGACCAATCACACAAATTTCAGACACCATATACACCCTGGAAACCCCAACTCCATGGAAAACCAGCAAACGAGGGTTTTATTATCAACTTCAACAAATCCAGAAAATGTATACAATAGTGCCAAACCTGGCAATACAATCCACAGAGAATTGTTGCTTGGATCTGAGCGGATTTGAGCCTATGGCTTTGAGACTCGACCTCCTACCTCACGGCTTTGCTATCTGTTGGTGATGTGGCTGTAGATGTGGCTGGGAGAGCTCACGGTCCCCACGATTTGGCTCAGTCTGGGCTGGAGAGATTCGGCCTTGCCTCCTCTCCCTCACGGATTCAACGACTGCCCCAAACTCAACCCCCTGCACCCCTCACATGACCTCTACACCAGTCTCAGCCCTCACAGCCCTGGCACAAAGGGACTCCGCCCTTCTGTCTCGCCCTGGACTCGGCTTGGCTGGAAATGAAGGCCGATCTCCTTCCTATCTCCCTCTCGGCCTCCTAACTCTTCCAAAAATCCTCCTCACCTTCGATCTGCAGCTAAAAACCCTCAGTGTCAACTTTACAAGTGTGTATCTCCTAAAGCCACCCCTTCTCCTTTAAATCTACGGCTAGTTGATTCAATGGTGGAGATTATATCCCCGTCATGTCAAATCAATCGCTACGATCTAATCTCAAACTAACTTTAACTTTTGGATAAGATCAAAGAAGCTTCTAATGGAAGGTTAACTAATACTGATTAATTATTGTCATTTCCTAATTTTAGACTTAGGAAATATTTAAATGACACTAATCAGATTAATTAAACACATTTTCCTAAGTTAAACTTAGGAAAAATTTAAATGACTGGAAGAAACATTGCTTCTAGTGTTTGTTGCTTGCGTGAGACCTCGCCTAGGCAAGAACACCTATCTAAGCTACAATATTTCAACACTACCTCTTAGCGAAGAAGGTGTTCTCCACTATTCCCGTCTTATCCCTGAAGTAGACAAACTTGCCTTTCGTCAAGTACTTGGTGAGAATATCTGCCACCTGCTCATCTGTAAGCACATACTATAGTTGGATTGCACCCCTCTGCACACAATCTTGAATGAAGTGATACATGATGTCGATGTGCTTCGACCTATCATGAAACACTAGATTCTCAGAGAGTTTTATGCAACTCTGATTATCACAATGGATGATGGTCAGCTCTAGCTCTTGACCGAACAATGCCACTAGCATTTTCCGAAGCCATACGGCCTCACATGATGCCATGCTCATTGCCATATATTCTACTTCTGCAATACTCAATGCAACAAACTTTTGCTTCATGCTAAACCAAGAGAGAACCCCTAATCCCAAGTTGAAACAACACCCTGGAGTCTTTTTTGATCCATTGCATTGCCGGCTCGGTCTGCATCTATAAAGCCCATCAACTTCACTCCATCTCCCTGAGCATACCCATACTCAATTGTGCCACGTAGGTACCTCAATATATGTTTCGTTGTTGTCCAATGTGCACTCCTAGGTTCAACCATGAACTCACTGAGAGTATTCACAGCAAAACAAATGCCTAGCCTTGTATTGACCAAATACATGAGAAGGACTATCAACTATCTGTATAAGGTAGGATCCACTGCCTCCTACTTGGAAGCATCTAACTTCTTCCAATTAGTAATCATGGGTGTAGACATAGGCCGAAGTCCTGCATCCTGAATCTCTTCAAGATCTCCACTGTGTATTTCCCCTATCCTATGAAAATTTCGCTATCTCGCTGCCACACCTCCACTCCAAGAAAATAGTGCATCAACCCCAAATCCTTCATATCGAACTCCGAAGCAATATCCCTCTTGCAATCTGCAATAAGCCTCTGTGAACCTATCAGAAATAGATCGTCCACATATAACAGGCGAATGAGTGGCTCTCCCCCTATCATGATATAATAAAGATTCGAGTCTGCCTCATTCTTCACGAAGCCCATGCCCTGCAAGTAACTATCAATGTGCTCATACCACGCTCCAGGTGCCTGCTTGAGCCCATACAGTGCTCTCTTCAATCTACATACATGGGACTCCCTCCCATATACCTCAAAACCCTCTAGCTATTCCATATACACTTTCTCCTCAATAACTCCATTGAGGAAAGTCGTCTTGATGTCCATCTGATGAATCTGCCAACCTAAGTCACCTAACATGATGCCACGGGACACGAAGGACACGGAAATACGAGTATCCGACACGTGAAATTTCGACCACGAAAATAGGACATGTTTATATATATATATAATTATACATATGAAAAAAATTTGAAAATTACACATACAAAAATGAAATTTAGACATAAAGATTCATATTTTGTTAGAAACTAGAAGATTTACATGATACAAAACTTTAAACATGTAACATAAATGATAAATCATGATTCATTATACATTGTAACATCGATGATRATCAAATGGCAAAMACTGAACACACAAGAAATTCGAACCATAAGCTGCAACATTCTTAATCTCAATAAGTCATCAAAATCAAAATGCACATAGATAYTGAGWCWGAGTCACTAATACAATAGGTGGGAATACCAATGGCAAATACAAAATAGCCATAGGGTAGATAGTAGAACTGTAGATRGAAGAATATCATAGATCTTGAGTCACGATTGTCAGTTGTCGTCCATGTCATAATCATCAAGATTAGCATCACTACCAATGTTCTCTCCTCCATCCTCCTCCTCCTCCTCTATATCCAATGTAATCTATGCATCTGTTGGTGTGGAGGATTACCCCTCAATCACCATCATCAAAAGTGATCGGCTCTAGCACTGGTTCATTAAGATCCAAGTTGACTAATGTCAATTCAACACTGTTGTCCAAACCCATATCATTAGGAAACACATCCCACATCTTTATTTTTCACGTCAACCATTCTTCTCTCTGCATGTAAATAAGACGAAGGTTGGTGGGCACATACACCACTAAGTCACCTGACACACGGGATGACAAAGAGAAATGTTCAAGAGAAGAGTTTATACTTGAGTGAAGGGTACATTTTTACTAGGGTCATGACAAAAGAGTTCAACAATCAATGCCACCAACATCGAGGTACATAAAAGGCTTGGTGCACTTGATAAAATAGTTCCATACCGTCATGATAGAATCCAGTGGAAACATTGCAATCTTGCCAATCTTGAAATCCTAAAAACCGTTAAGTCTACTGAATTTTGAATGGGACCTAAAATTCTACTTTCTCCATATGAAATCCAATGAGGTTGGAACCACTCTCAAACATCTTGAAACAATTAATGGTAATGTTAAAAATTTAAGTAAAAGGATGAAAATGAAAGATAAAGAAGAATGTCATTACCATTAATTACTGGGGTGGGTGAAATGGAGGGGGTGGGGACCTCTTTTCATAGAATTAGTAGGGAAAAATAGCCATCGGTTGCACACCAAAACACCTCACAACTCCACTTGCATGAGAAAACGTGAGCTCTGGACCTTTCCTATGCATGACATGTGTTCTGAAATTAGGACACGTGCAAAGCACGTGTCGGACACGGATTTGGGACGTGTTCTATGCACAGGACACGTCCCAAATCCATGTTCCCACGCCGGATACGCAACACGAAGGGCTAGATGGACGTGTCATGTTTCATAACAGCCAACCCATCTTTGTTGCTAATGAGATCATGGCCCTAATGGAACTATATCTGGCTATCGGGGCAAATGTCTCGTCATAGTCAACTCCCTCTTTTTGAGAGAACCCCTTAGCCACGAACCTGGCTTTTAATTTCTCAATGGTGCCATCTGCAGCATGCTTGATCTTATAAATCCAGTGAGACCCAACCACTAACTTGCCCTTTGGTCCTGGCACCACCTCATGAACATCATTCTTCATGATGGAGGCATGTTCCTCCACCATGGTATCCTGCCAAACCTATTGCTCTGATGCTGCCTAAAAACTGGAAGGCTCCCTATCAATGAGATCACTCATCAACATCATATACCCTGAGTAACGCTGTGGTGGCCTGCTATGTCCGACACTCGTCCTAGGAGAACCCACAAACTCCTGAGCATCTCGTAATGTTTGAGAAACCGAGAAGTTGCTCTTCCTCCCTACAGTAGGAGGTACAATCTTTGTGGGTGGAGCTTCCTGCTCCTCATCCTAACTACTAGTCCCTGTACCTATGACTCTTGTTCCTCTTTTGGAGCTACCAACTCCTGATCCCCTGCTGTTGTTGGCACATCATAAGACTTCCTGAAAGCTTTCTCCTCCTCGAATTTCACATACCTTCTGACCACTGTCTTTTTTAATGCTGGAACACAAACTCGATAGGCGTTCGAAGTTTCACTGTAGCCAACGAAGATCCCCTTCTCAATTGTGAAATCAAGCTTCATCCTCTTATCATAGGGAACATGACAATAGACTAGGCAACCGAAGATCCTGAAGTGACCAACTTTCGGCTTCTTCCCTATAAATGCTTCTTCAGGAGCCAATCTCACCAACACTTTGTGAGGACTCATGTTTTGTATGTATACTGCAACACTAGATGCCTCTGCCCATAAGAACTTGGGCAGATCCTGGTCATATAACAACCCTCTAGCATCACCAACAATGGCCATGTTCTTTCGTTCCACTACCCCATTCTGTTGAGGGTTGTAGGGAACTGTCAATTCCTTCTTGATCCATGCATGTGCACAGAACTCCTTGAAGGCTTTCCTTGTGTACTGACCTCCATTGTCTGATCTAAGAACCTTTATCTTCCTTCCCGTCACAATCCCCAAAAGAGCCTTAAACTCTTGGAAGCGACTGAAGACCTCATCTTTGGCCCTCATAAAGTAGATCCAAGTTTTCCTGAAGAAATCATCTATGAATGTGACAAAGTACTCGCATCCTATCAAGGATGTTGAAGACATAGGCCTGCATACATATGAATGCACTAAATCCAATATGCCCTTCGATCTACTGTCACTGCTTGGAAAAGTTGTCTTTGCATACTTTCCCAAGACACCCTTTACACACGTCACTATGCCCAGTGCTCAACTGTGGAAGGCCAATTGTTAATGTTTAAGCCATTATTATAGTTCTTTGCATTTCAATAGATAACAGCAACATAAGACAAGATCACTGAGAAATACACAATCACAAGAGACACAACATTTATCCTGGGAAACCCTCTAGGGGAAGAAAACCCAGCAAAGCTTCCTTATTATAGATAGCCAATACAATGCCAAGAGATAACTCAAGCTAATACAAAAGATCCTCTCCCAAAGATGCGCCACTCTCTCTCTCTCTCTCTTCTCCAACTGCAATTCTGAAACTTGTCTCTTAATGAGCAAGTGTGGTGTGTGTCTAAGTGAGGCGCTAGCCTCCTTATTTATACAAGACTAGCACATGTGAAGTGTCTCTTCACTGGCAGGGCCGACTTCTCCAACTGGGTGGTTATAACCACCTTTATTATATTTCGGGGCCTCTTGATATATTTTGGGACCGACTTCTTCTTTTGCCTTTTACAATTACATAATGACCAATCCACAAAAGGGGATTTGGTCCTTATACAATAGCCGACATGATCAATCCACAATGGGGATTGATCCAATGAATAATATATCAAATAATAATAAGAATACACTTTGCGGTTACATTATTTTAAAACCAATCACTATCTCCTTAAGCACATTAAGTGCCCCATGGTGTATGTGAGCCATCCTTCTATGCCATAACTCTCCCATATCATTATTGCTACTTATCAATACCTGAGGTGACTCAAACTGCAACCTGTATAACTTGTGCGACCTGATCCCTATCATCTCAGCTTGCTTTGACCCCCTAGGCTGAATGTACACTTTCAGTCCTCTGAAAGACATCATACCCCTTGTCCTGAAGCGTTGAAACTTATATCAAGTTCTTTGTCATCCCTGGTACGAACAGCATGTTTGTAAAACTGAATGTCTTGCATGACTCTCTATGAAAGGTGGTTGTCCCTCGTCCTACTAGAGTACATTTGGAATTATTCCCCATTTCTATATCGAAAGTCATCTCCTCCTCTTTGAAGCTAGAGAAGTGTTCTCTAACTCCTGTCATATGATATGACGCACCACTATCAATATACCACACCCCTGTGGCATGTGTGCTTGAGCTAGAGAGGCAAGCAATGAGTGAGAAATCCTCATCAAATATGGAAGAAAACTCATCAATGTATGTTGAAGCCATTGTCTGAGACTTCTTCTTATCTTTCTTCTTGTTAGGACATTGACTAGCATAGTGTCCTAGTTTGTGACAAGCAAAATATTTAACTTTGCTCATGTCACGTTTCTTCTCTCCTTTGGAGGTCTGCCACTTCCTGAGCCTTTCTTGGTTTTAGCTTTGCCCTTTCCTGCAAGAGCAATATTCTCTTCTTCCTCACCCTTGTGATAAATGTTGCTACCACTAAGAGATGCTAACCTCAACTCTTCTTGCATGAAGTTATCCCACAATTGATCCTAGTCTAGAGTGTGTTCCCTGGCAACAATGCCTCTCACAAAGACATCCCATGACTTGGAGAAGCCATTCAAGGTTATCCTCACAAGTTCAGTGCCATCCACAGTCTCTCCAACAGCTGCCAAATTTCATCCTTTACTTGCCCGAGTTTGGTAAGGTAGGAGGATACACTTTCCCCCTTACCCATGTTGACGTTTAAATTATGGTACAGTTTAATGATGACTTCCCACATCTTCCTGGTTGCAACCAATCCTTAGAGGTGAGGGACAATATAGTCATGGACCCCATCTAAGATGATACACCTTGCCTTGGCATCATTCTTCTTGTGAGCTTCAACTTGTTGTGCATCAGTTGGAACTGCAATAGTCTTCTCTGCAAATTCCTTGAGCCCGTACTCCTCTAATGACAACAATATACGCTCCTTCCAAATGCCAAAGTTAGATGCCCCCTCTAACCTATCTTCAAATCTAATACCTGAGATTGACATATCTCTGAAACCCTGTTGTTACAACCTCTTGGATGTAAAGAATATTGTTGACTGAAAATTCCCATGTAAACCCTTGGCTTCCTTCTCAGAGGCAAAGCTATGATACCATGTTAATTTTCTTTATGCTCAGCAAACTAATTTCTAAATCTAATAGATATTTATACCCAGAACAACAACAAATTTTAATTCTGATCTATGAAACAAAAATAAAAGTGAGCAAAATAACCTTGCAATGCAAAACGGAAAATTGAAAGCAATCACACAAATTTCAGACACCATAAATACCCTGGAAACCCCAACTCCGTGGAAAACCAGAAAATGAGGGTTTTATTATTAGCTTCAACAAATCCAAAAAATGTATACAATAGTGCCAAACCTGGCAATACAATCCACATAGAATTTTTGCTTGGATCTAAGCAGATCTGAGCCTATGGCTCTAAGACTCAAACTCCTGCCCCACAGCTTTGCTATCTGCTTGTGATGTGGGTAGATGTGGTTGGGGGAGCTCACGGTCCCCATGATCTGGCAAGATCTGTGATGGAAAGGTTTGGCCTTGCCTCCTCTCCCTCACGGCTTCAACGACTGCCCCAAACTCGACCCCTTGCACCCCTCACATAACCTATGCACCAGTCTCGACCCTCACGCCCGTAGCATGAAGGGACTCGGCCATTCTCTCTCGCCCTATCTCACGCCTTGGCTGGAAATGAAGGTTGGTCGCTTCTCCCTCTTGGTCTCCTAACTCTTCAAAGAATCCTCCTCACCTTGATCTGCAGCTAAAAACCCTTAGTGTCAACTTTACACGTGTATCTCCTCAAGCCACCCCTTCTCCTTTTATATCTCTGGCTCGTTGATTCAACGGTGGAGATTAAATCCCCCATAATGTAAAATCAATGGCTGTGATCCAATCCGAAACTAACTTTGACTTTTGGATAAGATCAAATAAGTTTCTAACAAAAGGTTAAATAATACTGATTAATTATTATCATTTCCTAGATTTAGACTTAGGAAATATTTAAATTACACTAATCAGATTAATTAAACTCATTTTCCTAACTTAAACTTAGGAAAAATTTAAATGACTCGGGGAAACATTACTTCTAGTGTTTCTTGCTTGCGTGACATCTCGCCTAAGCAAGAACACCTATCTGAGCTACAATATTTCAACAAGTTGAAACAAAATATTTAGAGCAAAACAAATGAAATGTAGTTGCGGAAAGCAAATAGATAGAGCAAGACAGATGGAAATATAGTTGCAGAAAGAAAATAAACAGAACCAAAATTGGAAGATAACAGCAATAAGCAAACCTTTACTGATATTCAAAACTAGATGCAATCTTCACGTGCCTCTTTGAGGGGGCAATTTGCAACATGAAAAAAGATCCAAATACAATAATATTCACTTAACAACCAACTAAATACCTTCTACTACAATATATAGTTTCTAATTTACCAAAACCCTAACCACCTACTAGACCTCCATTAATGAGGCCTCAACTACTAACTAGTGGACCTTCTTTAATGAGGCCAATTACATTTATTTATATCACACTCTACTACCTCATGCGGCCTTATTTAATAAAGATGGCCTCTTAATACATTAATTAACAATCTATTCCACTAACCAAGGGAGTTAGGGTAGGACCCTTGTTGATGTTAGTGGTAGCATCGGACAGGTATTTCTGCACAGGTCTGTGTCTAGACGTGTGGAAATCGTCCAAAGCCTTCTACTCTTGAATTTACTTTAATTAAAAGAATTATTAAAGTAAATTGTTTTTATTAATTAATTATGTAATTAGTTAATTTAGTTATTTCAGAAAATTCTAAAAGTTACCATGCATGCAATTTTAGAATGTAATTATAAATCTCAAGTGAGATTAGAAATAGATTATAACTCACGATTATAAAAGCAAGGCTAGAGGAAAGGAGAAAGACACTTGATAGATTCAAGGAGATCTTGGATAGGGAAGGAGAAAGACTTCCATCTAGAGATCAGGTCGAGGAGAAGAGAGAACAAAGGCTTAAGCAGGTGGGTTTCAGTCTGAGGAAGCCACGGGAGAGTGTCGGATCGTACAAACTTGTCGTACAAGTTTTTCGTACGGATACACGGCACACAGTGTAGATAGTCACGTATATACGCGATTCACAAGAAGGCGAATCGTGTATGCCTCGAAAAGTGTGCCAGAACTGGTCATACAACAAGTCAGACCTTGCCATGTTACTTTGCAGTTGTATTTCTCTCAGTGGACCATTATCCCTGTTATGGGAGCCCTGATTTTAGCATAATAAAATCATTCTCAGCACTTGTTTTCCCTCCGGGGTTTTTCCAAGGGTTTCTACCCGAAAATATTGGTGTTTATATGTGCTTGATTTGGTTTCCTTGTTTACGCTTCCGCTGCATGTTTAGTTGATTACTCAATTGTGCATTTAGTAGATAAAGTGATTTTGTTTTGAGCTAATTGTCGGGTGCTGAGTAGGAGAAATTTCAACATGGTATCAGAGTAGGTGCTCTGAAGGGAAGTCGTATCCATAGCAGATTCATAACTAGCAGGAGGAAATCAAAGGACGGTTTTTTTGGGAAATAGTCGTACTGAGGCAGAGCTAAGTTTTTGCAGGTGTACGGAGGCATACACGATTCACAGAAGACGCAGCCGTGTACATACGTGATTTGCAGTGTGTCGAATCGCGTATATACGCGATTTGCAGTGTAGACAGTCACGTACAGGTCGTACAAATCAGTATAGGGGCAATTTTTCAGCAACAAGTTATTTCCAGGGCAGTTTATCAGGTTTTAGGGATGGCAGCAGCACCGTTGAGAGTTGAAGACAAATTGGATGGAGCATCCAACTTCCTATATTGGAAAGCAAGAGTGACTTTGGCGTTGAAGGAGTATGACCTTTGGTAGTTAGTGGATAAAGCAGTTACTCCACCGACAAATCCAGTAGCTTTAGATGTTCACAACAAGAAAGAGATCAAAGCAGAAAGGGTCCTCCTAGATTCAGTGAAGGATCATCTAATCCCTCATCTAAACGAGAAGAAGACGGCCAAAGAGATGTTTGATGCCCTGGTAAGTTTATTCCAGAGAAAGAACATGAATAGGAATATGGTCTTAAGGAATAAACTCAGATCGCTTCAAATGTCTAGATCAAATAATGTTACCAGCTATCTCATGAGGATCACACAAGTACATGATTAGCTTGCAGCCATAGGAGAGAAAAGTGAGGACGCAGAGCTCGTGAATCTGGCACTGAATGGTCTTCCCAAGTCATGGGAACCATTTGTTCAAAGAGTTTGCGCTCGAGAAAATATCCTAGATTGGCAGAGACTTTGGGATGATTGCATCCAAGAAGAGACTCGGGAGGAGTCGAAGGGCAACAAGCAAGGAGGTAGTGAAGAGAACTTGGCTCTTGTTAGTAAGACAAGGAGGGGCAAAGGAAAGCGTTCTAGCAAGAAGGGTAAGAGTGGTGGAGGATCATCACAGCTAAGGAAGAAGAAGGACTTGAGTAAAATCAAGTGTTTCTCATGTCATAAGAATGGACATTATCCATCTCAATGTCCGAAGAAGAAGAAGAAGAAGGGTAATGGAAAGACGCAGACAACAGCTTCAGCAGAGACGCAACTTGATGAGTTTGCAGCGAAATTTGAGAAGGATTACTCAATAGTTTCTTGCCTTTCTACTAGCACTACAATGAGGAGTGCTTGGTCTTTAGACAGTGGTGCATCTCATCATATGACAAAAGCACGGGAGTTATTTAGCAGTCTGATGGAAAGAAACTCAAAGGTTCATGTGGAGTTTCATGATGATGCCAAGTATGCAGTAGAGGGAGAGGGAACAATTATGTTCCAGCTCGAGTCAAGAGGTTCGTTCGATGCCCATGATGTGCTTTATGTACCAACTGTGAAGAAGAATTTGCTTTCAGTCTCATCTATGGAGGACAGGGGTTTTGTCATTACTTTTTAGAGAGAGAAAGTACTCATACGTCCAGAAAAGGCTAGCCCGGAGAGCGCAGTGGTCGTTGGTGTTAGAGAATACACTTTATATAGGTTGCAGGGCAAGCATGTTCAGGCTTTGGTACACGACGGTGATAACCTATGTGAGTTGTGGCACAGAAGGTTGGGACACCTACACTACAGGGCATTGTCGATTCTGAGGGGGATTGTTACAGGTCTTCCAGAGTTCAGGATTGTGCAGAAGGGAGTGTGCAAAGGGTGTGCACTTAGAAAGAATGTCAAGGCTGCTTTTTCAAGCAACGAAAGTAGGTCCAAGGGGATCTTGGATCTGATTCACTCAGATGTGAGTGGGTCGATGTCAGCAGCATCATTACAGGGATCGTCATACTATGTGACTCTTATGGATGATTTTTCCACGAAAACCCAGATCTTCTTTATGAATACCAAGGATGAAGTCTTCAATCGAATTCAGGAGTTTAGGACTCAGGTAAGAAGATCAAGGTCTTGAAATCGAATAATGGGGGAGAGTACACCTCCAATGACTTCAAGGATTTCTATAAGAAGTCAGGGATCAAGAAGGAGTTGGCAGTCTCATACAACCCTAAGCGAAATGGGGTTGCATAGAGAAAGAATCGATCCATCATCAGTTCTGTCAAGGTTATGATACATAATCAAGAGTTGCCCATGTTTTTATGGGCACAGGCATGTAATACGACGGTGTATGTGCAGAACAGGAGTCCTCACAGGATTTTGGGGGACAAGACTTTGGAGGAGGCATTCTCGGGGGTGAAGCCAGAGATAGGACATTTGAGGATCTTTGGTTGTCTAGTTTACATACATGTTCCTGTGGAGAAGAGAACGAAGCTGGAGCCTTCAGGATAGAAGAGTATATATGTGGGGTACAGCGAGACCTCAAAGGCTTATAGGATCTACATTCCGACGCAGAGGAAGACAGTTGTGAGCAAAGATGTTAAGTTCGAGGAGAACTTAGCGTCTAGTAGTACTCAAGAGTCATCGACAGTGACAGAGGACGAGGAGCAACAGGCTCTGAAGGATGAGTAGCATTCAGCAGTTCAGAGTTCATGTGGGGAGGAGTTAGCCCCTTCCAGTCCTATCAAGAGACCCAGGTGGCTAGTATAGACATTGAGGGATGTTGGTGAGGCTACTAGTAGTGTGGTTAGAGAGCAGAGGCCTCCGAAGAAGTTTCCAAACTATATGGCGCTTATGAGTAGCATCATTGATGTTGAGCCTTCAAGTTTTGAGGAAGCAATAGATCAACAAGTATGTAAGAGTGATCTCCCTCAGTGTTGTTCTCGATGTACTATATCAACAGGACGATCAACAAAACTATGAAAGGTTGGTTTTAAGTGTGCCTAAGGGGCTTTTAATATACCCACAGGTACGTGTAGGACAATTTCGTATACAGGTACTGTCTTATGTGGTACTACTCAAAGGGGTACCAACAAAGGTTACAAGGGTCTCCAACCAGGTGACACCTCTTGTATTTTGTGCGTGTATTCTTCCCCAACTGCAAGTTCACCCACCAAATGACAAATCTCTATATTATTTAAAGATGTCAGAATACATCTCTATTCTAAAAACAAAAATTCTAAAAATGGAGCATGTGTTCGCACAGGAAATTGCTCTTAAACCACTTATAGTGTTCCTTGTTTGATGAAATAAAATACTTAGAGCAAAACATAAGAATGTTGTTGCAAAGCAAATAAACATAACCATAATTGGAAAATAACAGTAGTAAGCAAACCTTTATTGATATTCAAAAGAAGATGCAATGTTCACTTACCTCTTCAAGGAGGCAACCTCCAACATAAGCAGAGATCCAAATACAATAATATACAATCGATAACTAACTACATACCTTATACAACAATATATAGTTTCTAATTGACTAAAACACTAACCACCTAGTGGACCTCCATTAATGAAGCCTTGACCACTAACTAGTGGACCTTTTTTAATGAGGCAACTGTTAAAAATTGTACCTCGGACAAGTGTTTCCCACATAGGCTTGGTGTCTAGCATGTGAGGGAATGTCCAAAAGTGATTCTTAGAACATTGACTTTATGAGATATAAAGTTAAAGTGAGTTTGAGTATATTTAATTAAAAGGTGACTTAAGTGACTTAAGTTGTGATAAAGTAACTTTATATAACAATCGTAGATCTGGATGGCCTAGGATTTAATCTCAGCCATTAGATCTTAGGTTTAGGTCATTTTCATTGAGATGAATGAAAAGAGGATTCTAGGGATTGAGGCACCATTTTTCATGAGCATTGAATGAAGAGAGGGAGCTGAAGAAGTGAGAGAGATTTTGCAGCAAGGTGGGTGCACTTTCCAATAAGAGAAAGGGCATGAAAATCGAGGATCATTTTCTAGCATTAAATGCAGTCCACACAGTACGGATTAGAGTGATCGTACAGCATTGTAGTGTTGGGTCGTACAACAGAAAATCGGGCACAGAAATCGAGACAAATTCTAGCATGATTTTTTAGGCATTTATTACAATCATAATCCGTACAGTTCTGTACGATATCTACAACAAATCATGCACAGTTTTCAAGGAAGTTTCGTACAACATTTATTGTTGTAGCAGCCGTACACAGTACAGAATTATGGGCATAGAATTCAAGGAGCAATTTGGGCACAGTTTTCGAGGTGTTGCTTGGCACGGTTATCAAGATAAGTTTGTGTTGCTATTGCTGGAATAAATTGTTGTAAAAGATCCATTTATTTGAGCTCAAGAAATAATAAAATCTCCCTCTCTACTGGTTTTCCCTTCAGGGTTTTTCCAAGGGCATTGCCTGTAAATTCTTGTGTTAATTTTCTAGGTTTGTTTCCTATTTCCGCATTCAGTCTTTTGTAAAAACATTCATTGTGTTTCAGTGATAAATTTTTGTTTATAGCTTTTACATTTCAGCAGCAAATAAAATGTGGGTTGGGCATTAAGCTGTCCTGAAAATTTATTGAGACTAAAACCCAGTTGGGTCTGAGAAATTTTACATGGTATCAGAGCAGCAAAAACACTGAGAAGGGAAACATAACAGAAAACAGAAAACAACAGTTAGTTACAAGGGTTTTGTAGAGGGAAAGCACTACCTCACCAAAAGAGAGTTGGGCTTAGTTGTTGGTTGACTAAGGTCTCATGGCTACAGGTTTGAGGGTTGAAGATAGGTTGAATGGGGCTGAAAACTTTAGTCCATGGAAAGAGAGGATAGCTTTGTTGCTGGAGGAGTCTGAGTTGTGGGATATTGTTGAAAAGGCAATTACCATTCCTATTGATGCAACATTGTTGGCTTAATACAATAAGAAGAATGTGAAAGCGAAGAAAATAACCCTAGATGCCATTAAAGATCACCTCATTCCACATATTACAGGGAAAAAGAATGCCTTTGATATGTGGGAAGCTTTAACCAAGCTTTACCAAAGCTCCAATGAAAATAGGAAGATGGTATTGCAGGAAAAACTGAGAAACACCAAGATGACCAAAACTGACACAGTTTCATCATACCTCATCAAAATCACACAAGTGAGAGATGAGTTGGCAGCAGTGGGGGAGACTATACAGGGTTCAGAGTTGGTTAGAACCGCTTTGGGTGGTTTTCCCAAGAAATGGGAAGTCTTTGTTGATGGGATTGTAGCACGTGAACATCTGCCCAGTTGGGAGAGGTTGTGGGACGATTTCACTCAAGAGGAAATAAGACGTGGTTCCAAAAATGCAGGCCAACATGATGGGGATGATGAAGAGAACATTGCTCTTGCAGCAAAGAGCAAGAAAAAGTCCAAGAAAGGTTCTAAGGGTGGGGCCAAGCAAGGGGGTGAAGGGAAAAAGGACATGAGCAAAGTCAAGTGCTTTGCATGTCATAAGATGGGGCACTATGCAGGTCAGGATCCTAACAAGAAAAAGAAACAGGTTGCAGCTTCAGCGGAAGTGAATGAGTTTTCCACTAAGTTCAAGGAGTTTTCTTTATTAGTTTGTCTATCCACTAGTGCAGCATCTACCAGTGTGCGGTATATTGATAGCGAAGCCTCCCACCATATGACAGGTGTGTGTAAGCACTTTACAGATTTTACTGAGAGGGGTGTAAATCTTGAGGTAGTGCTTGGTGATGATTCCATAATTAGGGCAGTTGGGATTGGGACAGTATCCTTTCAAAGGGAGTCACAGCCTCCCATGTTAGTGAGGGATGTCTTGTATGTTTTGGGCTTGAAAAAGAACCTGATATCAGTTTTTGCCATTAAGGACAAGGGTTATGAGGTGGTATTCTGAGATGGACAGATACTCATGCATTCCAACGGATCTAGTATCACTTCGACCAAAGTGATTGGGATTAGACATAAGAAGCTATACAGACTTATGTTTCAGCCAACTAGAGCATTGATACACAGTACCAGCAGTAGTGACTTATGTGAGCTATGGCATAGAAGGATGGCCCACTTGCACCATGGGGCTCTGAGAGTATTGAGAGAGAATGTTACCAGGGTGCTAGATTTCAGTACAGAGCACCAGGATGTGTGCAAGGGGTGTGCACTAGGGAAGTACACCAAGACTACTTTTCCAAGCAGTGACAACAGGGTAGCAAGTATACTTGATTTGGTACATTCTGATGTATGTGGTCCAATGTCTTTTGTCTCCTTGTTTGGATATGAGTACTATGTTACATTTATCGATGACTTCTCTAGGAAGACATGGATTTTCTTCATGAAGGCCAAGGGACAGGTCTTCAAGTGGTTCCAAGAGTTCAAAGCTCTTATTCCTTACAACCCGCAATAGAATGGGGTTGCAGAAAGGAAGAACAGGGCCATAGTTGAGGTTGAGAGAGCCATGCTACATGATCAGGGGCAACCATTCTTTCTTTGGGCTGAGGCATGCAACACTGTAGTTTATCTGTAGAACAGGAGTCCACACAGAGCATTGGAGAACAAGACTCTTGAGGCTTTCTCTTGAAAGAAACCTGAGGTTGGACACTTTAGGATCTTTGGGTGTCTGACTTATTCACATGTCCCTTTAGAGAAGAGGACAAAGCTAGAACCCACGGCAGAAAAGGGTATTTTTAATTTTTGTTGGGTATAGCGAGACCTCAAAGGCTTTTCGCATATACATTCCCTCGTTGAGGAAGACAATTGTGAGGCGGGATGTGAGATTTGAGGACAGAGCCATTAGGAGGTCACGAGAATTAGAGCAGGTGGAGCAACGGGCTCCTCAGCTTCAGGTGATTTCACCACAGGGTGCAGGATCACAGAGTTTAGGATCACCAGTTTCAGGGGTGACAGGTTCATAGGTGACATGGTCACAGGTCCCCAGTGTACAAGTTCCCAGGATACTGGTTCAGAGACGACCACAGTTACATGTTCTTCAGGTACACAGTCTTCAGGTGATAGGGAAGAGGAGGAGGACTCACCTCCATAGGAGATGACTTCAGGGAAGAGGAAGCCAAAATGGCTTCAAGAGACCTTGAAAGAAGCTCAAGAATCTGTGGGGAATCCCAAGAGGGTTGTCAGGGAGAGCAAGGTGCCAGAGAGGTTTTGTAGCTATTTAGCTGTGGTGAGCAGCATCAATGAGTCCAAGTCTTTGACTTTTGAGGAGGCAGCAGACCAACAGGTCTGGAAGGATGCTATGGTGGAAGAATACAATTCCATCACAAAGAATGATGTGTGGGAGGTTGTTCCAAGACCTAAGGGGAAGTCATTGATGACTTTCAAGCGGCTCTATAAGATCAAACATGTTGCGGATGGAAGCATTGAGAAGTACAAGGCTCTGTTAGAAGGAATCGATTATGATGAGATCTTCGCTCCAGTTGCTAGATATACTTCGATCAGGGCAGTGATCTCCATTGCAGTAGAGATGGGTTGGAAGATCCACCAGATGGATCTGAAAACCACATTCATGAATGGTCTCATACAGGAGGAAGTGTACACTGAGCAGCCACTGTGCTTTGAGGTACATGAGAGAGAGTCTCATGTGTGCAGGTTGAAAAAGGCATTATATGGTCTGAAGCAAGCTCCCAAAGCTTGGTATTCGAGGATTGATACTTGCAGGAGATGGGTTTCAAGAAGGATGAAGTGGATCCCAATCTTTACTACATTGTGGTTGGCACGGATCCTCTTATTCTTGTGTTATACGTTGATGATATTTTCATTACAAGGGCAGAAAGACTCATAGTTGGTTGCAAGCAAAGTCTTACTTCAGAGTTTGAAATGAAAGATATTGGGTTGATGCATTATTTCTTGGGGTTGGAAGTTTGGCAGGAACCAGGACACATTTTTTTGGGTAGGGCAAGTATGCAATTGACATTCTGAAGAGATTTCAAATGGAGGATTGTAGGCCTATGTCAACACCCATGATTACCAACTGGAAGAAGCTTTATGCTTCTAAGTCCGAGTTGGTTGATCCCACGACATATCGTCAGTTGATAAGCTCATTGATGTATTTGGTCAACACCAGGCCAGATATTTGTTTTGCAGTCAACACTCTCAATCAGTTTATGGTGGAGCCTAGGAGAGTGCATTAGGTGGCAGCAAAACATGTTCTCAGGTATCTACAGGGCACAATGGATTATGGTTTGGACTATGTGAGAGGGGATGGAGTCAGTTTGACCGGCTACACAGACTCAGATTGGGTAGGATGTATTGTTGACAAGAAAAGTACTTCAAGGTGTTGTTTCGGATTGGGTTCAACGGTTGTGTCGTGGTTTAGTCAGAAACAAAAGTTAGTGACACTGAGTTCTGTTGAGGCAGAGTACATGGCAGTTGATCAGGCAGTTGTGAGGCCATATGGCTTCGCAAGTTATTGGTTGGTTTATTTGGTCAGCAGTTGAGGCCTACGGTGATTTACTCTAACAATCAAAGTTGCATAAAACTCTCGGAGAATCCGGTTTTTCATAACAAGTCAAAACACATTTAAATCAGATACTACTTCATCCGAGACTATGTTCAGAGAGGGGCAGTTGAGCTTCAGTACATATCCACAAATGGGCAGGTAGCAGACATTCTCACAAAGTCTTTGGGAAGGGCTAAGTTCATCTTCTTCAGAGATAAATTGGGAGTTGTTAGGAACACCTTCCTTGGTAAAGGGGCGTGTTAAAAATTGTACCTCGGACAAGTGTTTCCCACATAGGCTTGGTGTCTAGCATGTGGGGGATTGTCCAAAAGTGATCCTTAAAACATTAACTTTATGAGATATAAAGTTAAAGTGACTTTTTGAGTATATTTAATGAAAAGGTTACTTAAGTTGCGATAAAGTAACTTTATATCACAACCGTAGATCTAGATGGCCTAGGATTTAATCTCGACCATTAGATCTTAGGCTTAGGTCATTTTCATTGAGATGAACAAAAAGGGGATTCTAAGGATTGAGGCACCATTCTTCATGAGCATTGAATGAAGAGAGAGAGCAAGAGACAGAGTTGAAGAAGTGAGAGATATTGCAGCAAGGTGGGCGCACTTTCCAAGAAGAGAAAGGGAAAGAAAATTGAGGAGCATTTTCCAGCATTAAATGTAGTTCGTACAGTATGAATTAGACTGACCATACAGCAGTGTAGTGCTGGGCCCTACAACAAAAAATCGGGCACAGAAATCAAGGCAGATTCTAGCACGATTTTTGAGGCATTTATTAGTCATAATTCGTACAATTCTATACATCTATAGCAAACCGTGCACAGTTTTCAAGGTAGTTTTGTACAACATTTATTGTTGTAGCAGTTGTACACAGTACAAAATTCTGGGCACAGAATTCGAGGAGCATTTTGGGCACGGTTTTTGAGGTGTTGCTTGGCAAGGTTATCAAGATAAGTTTGTGTTTCTCTTGCTGGAATAAATTGTTGTAAAAGATCATTTTCTTTGAGCTCAAGAAATAATAAAATCTCCCTCTCTCTAATGGTTTTCCCTTTGGAGTTTTTCCAGGGGCATTGCCCGAAAGTTCTTGTATTAAGTTTCCAAGTTTGTTTCCTATTTCCGCATTCAGTCTTTTGTAAAAAGATTCATTGTGTTTCAATTATAAATTTATGTTCATAGCTTTTACATTTCACCAGCAAATAAAATATGGGTTGGGCATTAAACTGTCATGAAAAGTTATTGAGACTGAAACTGGGTTGGGTCTGAGAAATGTTACAAGCACTTGCATTTATTGATTTCACACTCTACTACCTCGTGGGGTTTTATTTCATAAAGATGGTGTTGATGTTTTGTGGCTTCTTGAGGTATTCCCACTAGTAGCCACGGTGTCAGGCATGTGGAAATCTTCGTTGGCACCAGATTACACTTTCGTTTCGATGAAAACGCCCATGGAATGAAGCTAGGGCTTCATGGGTTTGATGATGGGCTTTGTGGGCTTGTGTTGGGGCTTCACACCCACAAACAGGAATTAAATATTCTAATTTAATGTTGAGTTTAGTGGAGGGCTCCTTAGAGAAAGCTAAGGGCTTCTAAATTCACATTAGATTCCTGTTACCCCCGCCAGCCTAGGGGTAACTAATGAGATCATGTCTCAAGGCCTACATGTAGTAGAGATGGAGTGCCAAGACCCAAATTGACTAATAGAGCCCCACAGGGCCCCTCCTATCTTGACTTGCACTATTATCCATCACCAACAACAGAACAACATCCATCATACCGGCCTGGCCCCAGAGGACAACATGTCTTGCTTCATGAGGTAATAAGTTTGGCTTCATGGTAAGTGTCGCTTTAATAATTGAAGCATTTGAATATGTTGCAAAGAATCCTTTCTTGATTATAGAACGTTTGCTTGGAAATTATACTTTTTGCCTTATTTAACCTTGGTGGGTGTCATCATGTCCTAGTAAGTTGGTCACCCTCGAGAATGGGGTGCTACTGGGGTGTTCCTTGAAGAGTCATTGTACCATTCCCGATCATACTTATCACTTTCCATACTTCTTCCATTTTGTCTCATCATCTTTTGGGTTTTCAAGCTTATGACCCAAGAAGGGCATGTACCTCATTTCATGGGAAGAAGGGACCATTAGGCTCAGAGGTGCCCTAGCAAAAACATCATGCATTAAAAGCTCGCCTTGGGATCCTGAGAACAATGAAACGCTTCTCAAAAACTGAGGGACCCATAAATTAAATAACTAACTAATCAATCATGCAAAACAAGGTAGAGCATATGTGGGCTATGTATTTCCTTTTAGTGCCCCTTATTGTCTTCAACTTGGAAAAACATGCAAACCAAGGTAGAGCATATGCAGGCTATGCATTTCCTTTTAGTGCCCCTTATTGTCTTCAACTTGGAAACACATGCAAAATAAATGGCTAATAAAGGGCTTGGAAAAATATGCTTTAAAAAAAAAAGAGGAAAAGGATGTGGTTAGACCTCAACAAAGGCACCCATAAATGAGATAGTACGAGCCCTTGTATGTCATGAAACCCAATACGCAGAACTCTTACCCCAATCCACCT
>ML830048.1:52858-67985 GCA_009831015.1 Picea engelmannii | reverse complement strand
TTGTGTTTTTAAAACTAAGTATTAGTGTGTGTTTGTAGGTAAGAAGAGCCAAGAATATGATATGAATGGGGATGAGACAACATTGTCTCATGAAGGTGATCAGGATAAGGACCATTTTTAGTTAAATTATGTAGAGCTTGAGAATAAAGAGAAAGAACATGTCCTAGTAGTGGAAAATACATAGGTGGCTCATAAATACAGCCTTGACGAAGAAGGAGTTGAAGGGAATCACTTAGATGCAATGCTAACAAATTTTTAAGAAGAACTAAGACTGATGGAAGATTGGTTGATCAATCCAAAGATTGATGAAGATTCCATGATAGTTGTAGACACAAAGTATTCAATAATTCCTAGTTGCTGCATTGTAAGTGCGGACATTGAATTTCCTTGTGAACATGGAATTCTACAACAACAAAAATGTGTATACCAAAGGATTTTCTTAACAAGAAATAAGGAGGATGAAAGTGACCAGGAGATTTCCAAGGATAACTCATAAATTCAATAAACAACTCATGTACGAGAGGAAGGAGTGGAATACCTATGTAATGAATACAAATATGGGATGTTAACAGTCATTCACTTGGTTGATGATGAAATTCAAGAGTTGGATATTTTTATTTTTTTTTGTAATATGTTTATTTCTTGTGTAGGTTCTGAGAGAAGTTAGTCTTCCATAAAGAAGAAAGGATATTGGAGGAGGAAACTGTGTGTCTCAAATGGTTCCAGAGAAGTGTATGAAGAAGAATGAATCAATATTCAAAATGGAATACATATCCTAAGAGAGGTTTCATATTTTGATGAGTATTCCAATGGGTTCAAAGACTTTCGAGAAATTTAGACCAAAAAGGTGGAAACAACCATACAGACTCCATATGAAAGACATAGACATCAAGAGTCAAATATGGATGATAAAATTGATGAGATATGGAATTTGATGTTGAAGAAGTCGAGATGGAGATACCATGTGATGAAAAAGGAAGGAAACCACAAATTTCATATGAGTAAGAGATACTACACCAACAGTGTGATAGGAAAGAAAGAAAGTAAGATATGGGATCCTGGAAAACTTCAAGTATAGATGAGGCATCATGACAAAAAACTGAGTAAGCAACAACATAATAGATTTTAGGATACTGGAAGATGGAGGACAACAGTGAAGAAAGAATGCGTCAAAGCCTATGGACAACATCAACAGTGGATTCAAAGAGGACTTAACCAATTGAAGACACATGATCAAGAGATCATGAAAATTTTAACCCTAGGAGTCTGATGGAAGAGAATTTCCCCTCCAAAATCAACCTTGTTGATTATTCCTTAGGGATATTTGAGTTTACCAAGGGAGTGGATTCCGTAAGTTAAAATTATTGTAATTTCTATGTTTTATTAGATTCTGGAAGGATCTACATATGATAGGATTAATTTGATTGAGAATGTTTTAGTTAACAAGGAATTGTTTTGGAAAGATAAATATATAATTGAATCTATCTTGTTAGCAGATTTTGAGGCTTGAAAGATATTTTAGGGATAGATGAGGATATTTTGGATCTAGGAGATCCTACGTCTAAGTTGCATATTTTGTGGAGTATAAATAAGATATGAACTAATTGATAGTTCAACTTGCACTTTTAAGTTGTAAGCCTATGGGAAAAGAAAGGATGGAAAGGATTTAGATAGAGAGAGAGTGGAGTAGGAGTGTGAGTGAAGAAGTCCAAGTTTGACCAAAGGATAAAGAAAAGGCTAATGAATTGTAAATAAGGACAAGAAAATAAAGGAGGACTTTGTGTAAATGTTTGTACTGATATTTATTGATAGAAATCTGTGTCTTTATTGGTTCTATGTGTCAATGTGAAATTGGGGTATCTTCCATTCTAATTGTATTCATGGGTTGAGTAATTGAAGTCGATATTAGACTGTCCCCAAATTCATTGTAGCTGGTTCGAATTGAATCATGTGTTTAAGTCTCACGTAAGGGAGACAGATCATGATTTATTATCGATTATTAGTTGAGATCGATGATCCTAATGTGATAATAGACTGGTTTAGTTCATAGTTGAAATCAATTGGAGTTGTGTACGAGCAAAGATTGAATTTAACTTTTGTGCAGAGAGAGACAGGGTCAAAAATACTTCAAGAACCAAAGTTTGAATTCCCTTGTAGCCATTGAGGAATAGTGACGATATGATGATGATAGGGAGTTGATCATAGCCATTTATTTTATCAGGATATGTTTTGTTTTTGTTTTGAAAGGGACAGTTGAGATTAGACTGGGGCGAACCCCTTTCCATATCGACAACCAAGATCAATGGGGTACTTTTTTATATCATCGAGACTTGGAATATTGGGACCTAAGGCACATGTTAATCTCACTGACAATGAAATAACCCCTATATCATTGGGACCTTGTTATATCGAGACTCAGATGTCTTGATAAGATTGTTGACAATGATATTTCCTTTGGGATCAGTGACAACAACATAATTGGAAATCATGTCCACGACGAGTAGGATACTGATGATGATATATTTAAGGTTAGGTCTATGGATTGAAAATGAGGATCAATCAGGGAAAGGTTGACTATGGAGATTGATCGAGAATATATCAACAATGAAAAATAGTTGAAGTGGGCCCTATGATCATCAGGCCTGGTAAATCGTTGGGATAGTTGGATGTATGAGTTTTATTCATGGTAATAATGTCAATGATGATAATGCAGTCGTTGGGTTGGAATAGTTGATTTTTGTGGTTTTGTTCATCTGTTAGGGAGCCAATGACGATGCTCTTAAAATCAGTCCCGACTCATAGTTTTATAAACACCCAAACCCTGGTGTCTAGTATATTGTTTGGGAGGTGTGATTTATGTGTGCCAATGTTTCTATAAAGAACAGGCTGACAATGATGCCTTATCACCTATATTTGGCACAAGGTTTTATGGAGATCCTGTAAGACTAAAGGTAATACCTCCCAAGGAAAGAGATAAACCATTATTCTTTTTCACCTAGAAACATAATGCTCGGTCACTTGGAAAATAGGGATTTTAGTAATGGACAAAATGATGTTAAGATTAAGTTCCTTGCATAAATGATTTTTCTACTAGCACATGGACAGATTGATCCAGAAATTGTTCTAACCGAGGAGGATATTGATAGCAGGTTGGTATGGGAGTGAAAAAAGAGATTTAGGATTCTGCTAAATCAGGTATTGTGACCTGGTCAAATCTTATTAAGTTGAGGATTATTTGGGGAAATTATATATTCAAAGTGTTGGTGATGCCAATAGAGTAATTAAAACTCTTTTATTGTGGGTTTTAGACCGAGAAATTGCCATCAAGTAGTATCAAAGCATGAAGATTCTTTTTGGAAATTAAGATGACAATGAACAGTTCCAAGAAAGAGGGTTCTAAGTAGAAATTTGAAACTCCCTGAGAATTGGTTTCTAGAGATAGATAGAAAAATGAATTGGATATATAATTACATTGGTGAATTACGGTAGAATTCAGGTCATTCCAACCAAGAGGTATAAGAAATGTTTGAGGACAAGATATTGGAATAGATCTTCCAGGCATTTGTATGATGTTTTTATAATTGACTATGTTGAAGATATATTTGTGAATATAGGTAGCATCCATTACAGCCAGAGAAGTTGTAATAGAGGAAAATTGTAGCAAGAGATGTTGTAAAAAATTCCAACTAAGGATTGGAAGTGATGGGAACAATAAAAGTTATTAGAGGAATGTGAATAGGTGAAGTGACAAAGAAGAGAAGAGGATGCTTATAAGGTTCCAAAGGAGAGAACCAATGATAACCAGAGGTCAACCTCAGAAGAATTCTTGATGCGGTATTGAGTGGAAAGGTGAGAAACCTTGCTATAGAGGAGGCTTGATGTAGATCACATTGAGAAAGGAGAAGATCACAATAGGAGGAGATAGAGATGACTATTGATAATCATGATAGAGGTTTAGGGAGAATACACAACAAGAATAAAGGGGATTCTAAAGTAATTGGAAGAAAGGAAATGAGTCAAGAGGATCTTAAAAAGGATTTTTTTCAGTTAAAGGAAAGACTCGGTACAATTAGGGCACTACTATAGGAAGGTAATGAATACTAGAGATGAGGCTGGAATGTGAAGAAAAAGGTCAAGTGGCCAATTGTGCATTTTTTGTGAGGAAATTAATGCATAAGATGAATGTTTTTCTTAGGATAAAGGAAACACAGAGGAAGAAGAGGAGGCACAAGTTGAGTGATTCATTAAAGGAAGAGAAACTTATAGGATTAGAGTTTGGACAGAGGTCAAGGAAAAAAGAATAAGTTCATGTCTATGAACCTGAGCCGAGACCATTCCTTGGAGAGGATGATGATGCAAATTTTGATGGGAGACCTATTGAGAGTCTCATTGACTATTGGGAAATTTTAGACCAACATAAGAGTATGATGTCAGAGGTATCAAATGAGACTGTAGGGTCTTTTGTTTTTAAAACTAATTATTGGTGTGTGTTTGTAGGTAAGTAGAGACAAGAATATGATATGAAGGAGGAAGAGACAACATTGTCTCATGAAGGTGATCAAGATCAGGATGATTTTTATTTAAGTTATTCAGATCTTGAGAATAAAGAAAAAGAACCTTTCCTAGTAGTGGAAAATACAGATATGGATCATGAAGACATCCTTGAAGATGAAGGAGTTGAAGGGAAGCTCTTGGATGCAATGCTCATATATTTTGAAGAAGAACTAAGATTGTTGTAATATTTATTGATGAATCCAAAGATTGATGAAGATTGCATGAAATTTGTAGACACGGATTATTCAATAATTCCTAGTTGCAACATTGTAAGTGGCGAAATTGAATTTCCTTGTGAAGATGAAATTCTGCAACAACATAAATGTGCATACCAAAGGATTGTCTTGATAGGAAATAAAGAGGATGAAAGTGACTAGGATAATTCCAAGGATAACTCATAAATTCAATAAATAACTCATGTGCCAGAGGAAGTAGTGGAATAACTATGTATTAAAGACAAATATGGAATGTTAACGATCATTCACTTGGTTGATGATTAAATTCAAGAGTTGGAAAAGAAAATTGTTTTTTGTAATGTGTTTATGTCTTGAGCAGGTTCTGATGGGAGGCACTTAGATTAAATGCTCACAAATTTTGAATAAGAACTAATACTGCTGGAATATTGATTGATCAATCCAACAATTGATGAATATTTCATGACAATTATAGACACAAAGTATTCAATAGTTCCTAGTTCCAACATTGTAAGTGAGGACATTGAATTACCTTGTGAATATGGAATTTTGCAATAAAACAAATGTGCAAACCAAAGTATTGTCTTGATGCGAAATAAGGAGGATGAAAGTGACCAAGAGATTTCCAAGGATAACTCATACATTCAATAAAGAACTCATGTACCAGAGGAATCAATGTAATACCTTTGTAATGAAGACAAATATGGGATGTTAATAGTCATTCACTTGGTTGATGATCAAATTCAAGAGTTGGAAAAGAATATTGTTTGTTGTAATGTCTTTATTTCGTACGTAGGTTCTGAGAGAAGTCAGTCTTCCATAAAGAAGTGAGGATATTGGAGGAGGAAATTGAGTGTCTCAAACGGTTCTGGAGAAGTGTATGAAGAAGAATGGAGAAATGTGCAGAATGTAAGACGTATTATGAGAGAGGTTTCATATTTTTATGAGTATTCCCATGGGTTCAAATAATTTAGATAAATTGAGCCAAAGAGGTGGAAACATCCATATAGAGTCCATATGAAGGACAGAGGCAGTAAGAGACAAATATGGACATTGAAAATGATGAGATATGGAAGTTGATGATGAAGAAGTCCATATGGAGATACCATGGGATGAAAAAGGAAGTTGTTGGTCCTAAAGTATGCACCTGAATACTAAAGGGAAAAGTTAGGCCATGTCAAGTTTTGGAATTATTATTCTTTGATAATTTTATTTTGTTGGTCAACTCAAGGATGGTTTTGGGAAGATGGTGATTCGGTTGGACAAACCACATAGTATGAACGCAGTTTCTCTTTTGCTACTAGTATGGATATTAATGGAAATCTAGGAATATTAAAGACACATAGGAGACAATAGCCAACAATGCAATGAATCTCTCGCTATATGAGAAATAAAGGCTTAAAATAATATCTTAAGACTTCAAAAAAAATCTAGATGAAAATCACCCAACAGGTGGTCAATCAGTTCATCTATTCACTAAACAATAGTTGTATAACAGGTTGCATAATTCATGAAAAAATAAACTAAAACCATAGCTGAAAGAATAAGGAAATGTACTTTGTGCACAACACAGAATTTGCATTCAAGATCGGATTAAACACATACATATTTGAGTAAGAAAAACAACTGTCGTCAACATATATTCAATAGGTAGAGAAATTTAGAATTTTTTAAGCAAGTTTGTCCCTTTTGATCCTTCTCTTTTCCACCAAAAGAGAGCCCCCTTTAAAACATACAGAAAATGCATATGTATAAGAGTTGCATAGGATCTCGTCCATCTAGGACTGAGGCTTAACTCTATAATACCAATTGTAAAAGAATTAATTAACTAAACTAAACACACATTGGAGTATATCAAGGAATACTTTGATCTTGACTTAATCAAAACCAAGTGGTTGTTATCACATAAGACCACTGAATATCCTTGAAACTAAAAGGAACCATGCAATTAAACATCTGAAACTGTTGCTACACTGAAATAATTTTGATGCATGCATTGGAGCGAACAAAGATCTAACTGAAATGACCAAGAGTGACATAATTGAATTCTGTATCGATCATTGCATGCATGCACATTTTTGGAGGCCACTGGAGACAACTAAAAGTGTGGTTGTGTATTTCCCCCACTTATCTCTTTGAGTACAGAAGCAAGTCGTGTTTCACTTTTCTGGAGTCTGGACATGTAGTTTTCTTGTTCCTGGTTTAACACCCCTTTTTTATATTTTTCAAATGTGCAATAAATGTGGGTGAACCAATTCGAAATTTCGGCATTCACAGGTTTGAAATTTACAATTCATTTAAATCTATCGAAGTGCTAATATTGTGAAGTCACTAATCTGTTCTTATATTAGTCTAATTAACCTAAGATTAATACTTTAATCATTAAACGAGTTTGGGAGTTCATAACTTCGGGAGACCTGTAGTGTTGCGTTTGAAAACCTCCAGGAGGAAGATCACCCGAATCCAACATGGAATCCTAAAATCAACTGTTGATGTTTCACAAAAAGGAGGGTGACACGTGTCATTTGAAATAATGCATATGTCAACCCCAAATGTGTCAAAAATGAGTGCCATGTGTCTCGACTAAAGTCTACCATGTGTCAATGTTAGATGAATAACACATGTCAGTGCCAGATGGATGCCACGTGTCAGCTCCAGATGGCTGCTATATGTCTTGGAGGATGAGTGTCGTGTGCTTTGGCACTTCAGGCTTGAGGAGTTTTGGGATGTGCGGCATGAAAATATCTCGAAGTAGTACGGTCCCGAAGTGACATGTCTCAAAAGGAGAGTGTCATGTGTCAACCATAAATGAGAGGATGACACAACCAAATGACTTTAAATGAGTGCCATGTGTCATGATTGATGGATTCCACATGTCTCTGGAATTTCCTAATTTTGGGGCTTCTTGCTTGTCTTGAAGTAAAACCTCCCAGATGAACTAACTCGCGAAGTGATGTGGCAGTGAGGGCCCACTCTGACACTTATGGGACCTACTGCTTCAGAGTTATGACACTTCAAAGATTCATAAGCTTTGAGACTTTGGCATCTGGACACTTTGGAATATTTGAACCAATGGCAAGTTCAAATGCCCAAACGTCGAAGTCATAGAGTAAATCCTATTAAAACCCACGTGATTTTGAGGCTCCAAATGCACGAGAGTCGTTGATATGCATCGATTGTTTGATATCCACCATTGAAGATTTGACTTGTCTATTTGGCTTAAATTCTAAGCTCGAAATGGAATGCTTTGATTTTGTTCCTTTTTCTGCAGAATCATATTGATCTTACAAAGGACTTGTTAGACCTGGATGTCTCTTGCACACACAAAATACATGGACCTGTTGCATGCTCAATTAGTGGAAAATACGATGACAAGTTTTTCAAACTCAAACTAGAACATGAAATCACCCTTCAAGAAAGAGAAAAAAGATGGTGCAATATAAGTAAAGATGAGCAGGGTCCACGAAGCTAGGTGATTTAATAATGGAGAATAAGCTAATCAAGCAACCACAAAACTTAGAATTGACGGATGTATAGGGTAAAGGAGGGAAAAGAGAAGGGGTTCAGACCTAGGTTACAACATTGGCTCCAACCGAGGATAACACTTCCATGTGCGGTGTTAAGAACAATAGACCAGGTGCCTTACCTTTCAGAACCTCTCTCCCACTAGTTGTAACTTACCTCATTTTTTGTTTTTCGAGCATGTATATATTTGAATTTCAAAATAATAACTACACTCGAGTGCTTTTGTTGGGATATGGTGTCTTTATTCAATATGAAACTTAAAACTGTAGCTACACCCCAGTGCCTTTGTTGGGTTATGGAGTCTTATTGTTGATCTAAATGAAAACTACTAAAAAAATCTGTGAACTGAAAAATTAACTACTCAAACTAAGAGCTTATTCTCCTACTACCTATTCTATTCAGCTGAAAACCAAGCTATCATGTGTAATAATATTTCCAGTGAAACCAAGAAACCATTTGAATGAGAACCATAACTCTGTGCATGTCACTGTTTAGAATAATCCAAAGAGGATATATCATATGCAACAACAAATTAGAAGTTGTTGGCAATAGAAGTCACTCCTGGATTGCAGCAAGATCAGAGCCCGACACCCATCAACTTATGTCATGATTTGTTTATAAAAAGGGAGTGATCGAATGGAAGTTAACTCAAAACAATATTGTTTTAACTCTGAAACTAGGCCAAGCATGCATGGGCAAGTGAGGTATTAGATAAACTTCAGACAGTGAGTTGTAGTAAGGGTTAATAGGGGGAAGACTTGTATAAGAGAAATGCAAAAGTTCTGTCGTAAACATCGGGTTTCTAATAGACTGTAGGAGAAAGCATATAAATGCAAGATCTTCTTACATTCAAATGCAAAAAACCAGAGAATACAACAATGCAACAATAAATCCTTTATCATAACATAATTGCAATAATTCATGTGAATCAGTCAATCATGAACTCCCTTGGTATGAGATGAAAACTAGATGGGGTAAGAAAATTGTCTGTCATTAAACAAGATATATTACATACAAATGCATGAATAGAGAACTAGAGACTTCTACTAAAACTTTTAGAGTCGGGAGCTTCACTCTACCATCGATACTTTACAAAATGGAAAAATTGCCTACATATACTCAAAGAGAAAAACCAACAACGAAACCGAGATGCTACATTAAAACATTGCGTCTGCATGTCCACTGACAATCTGCACATGCAGTCTCTGAACGGTCGTGCACCTATGCCAGACGCAATCGAACTCCTGACAGTCCGGCGAATGCACTGACGTGCTTTTAATTCGTCACCAGACTTTCCATTTATGGCGAATACAATATCTAACCACCACCAACTACCTCAATAACTGCTTCCTTGGGACTGGGGATGACCTCGGTCAACTCTGTCTTTTGAGACGTGGCGGTCTCCTAATGGTGCCACCTAGATCAGTTGAACAATCCTCCTTTGGATGATGCTTCCGGTGGACTTCTACGCGGGGACCTCTATGGTGGACATGGATGAGGGTATGATAGGGGTGATGGTGAATAAATGTGAGTTGTGACATCATATGAGGAATGCCATGGGGTATGGATAGGACACAGGCAGGAGCAACATGGAGTGCAGGGGTAAAAGTGGATGGTGAACGACGCTGAGGTGGAGGTGATTGGGGGGGGGAGAGACACATACTATGAGGGTGAGTGGATAGGTGATAGGGGAAAAGGGAGGCGGTAAGTGATTTGGAAGAAATGGAGGAAGACGCAAGGAGGATTTTCCACGTTAACAAAGGGGGAAGGATGTTACAGAAGGTGACATGTTGGCAAGGATGCCCCACATTAATATCCCATTATTTCGGACCCCCCCCCCTCCCTGATTAAATCTAGAAAGGAAAGGGGGGTCCAGAATGAAACCTCCACCATCGATTTGGGCATTCTGATCGTGGTCGTTGGGGAGGTGCGTGCCCGATTCCGGAACCCCCCCCTCCACTTAAAGGTAGAATGGCAGGGGGGGGGTCCGGAATCCGCTCCCGACTGTAGATCTAGGCGCGTATATCCTCGCCACTCATATCTTATCGCTGCTTAACCACAGGTGCATTCGTGCCCCGAACTTAGGTTAAGTGGGTTTTTACCCACCTCTTCATGTTTTTCCCCCTTACAAGAAATATTTCCAACATTAGGCTCCATGGGGGATAGAGTCATCCCTGTGATTCTCTAAGAACTCATTCCATAGCTTCAGTGCCTTTCTGTTGGGCTATGGAGTCATTTATTAAGCCGAAAACATAAAAAAATATTTACAAAAACAGAGGATCTATCTCTAGCTCATAAAAAACATTTTTTCAAGAAATGCCCATTAACTGGGCCATTAAAAACTTTTTTACCTTCCAAATCCTGCAACCTGTAAGTGTTGTTAGAGAATACTTTAGAGATTCTGAAAGGCCCAATCCAGAGGGAATCAAAATTATTGTGCTTTCTTTTATCCTACCTAGATGCATTCCACTTGAGCACCAGATCACCCAGCTCAAAACCTTTCTTCCTACTCTTCCTGTCAAAGGTTTTCTTGATCTTCTGTTGATGACTGTAGGCCCTATTCATTACCTGTTCCCTGATGTACTGCACTTCCACCATTTGATGAATTCTCCTGACCATATGGTTCGGTTCTCCTTTAAGATCCTGAAAGAATTTTGCCACAGATAAAGCAATTTG
The DNA here is from genome assembly GCA_009831015.1 of Picea engelmannii. Classification (NCBI taxonomy): domain Eukaryota; kingdom Viridiplantae; phylum Streptophyta; class Pinopsida; order Pinales; family Pinaceae; genus Picea; species Picea engelmannii. Next base: position 57,036 of record ML830048.1, on the reverse strand, counting down.
GGTAGGGAAAACAACCTCTGTCCCATAAACAAGTTGGAAAGGTGAGGTGTTCAGGGACCTCTTTGTGGTCACTTAATCAGCCCATGGAGCAAATTTGAGTTTTGAATCCCAGGCCCTTTTATTGTCTTCCAATAATCTTTTAATGATCTTGATCATGCCTTTATTAGAAGACTCCACCAGTCCATTTCCTTGAGGATAATAGGGAGTGGAGTGAACTAGTGAAATCTCAAACTATTCACAGAACTTAACCAGAGGCCCAGACCTGAAAGAGGAAGCATTATCAGTGACAATTCTACTAGGGTAGCCAAATCTAGCTATGATGTCCTCCAGGAAGCTGATAATTACTTTGTGAGAAGTACTCCTGGTGGGGGCATCTTCTATCCACTTGGTGAAATAATCTGTCGCAATCAAGATCCATCTGTGTTGACTTCTTGAGGGAGAATGAATTTCTCCAATGAAGTCCAATCCCCACTGCTGAAAGGGTGTTGAAACTACTACATGCTTTAGTGGCAATGATTTGAGTTGCTGCTTTCCTAAGAACTTTTGGCATTTGATGCAAGCTCTTATTCCCCTATAGACATCAATGAATAAAGTGGGCCAGTAATACCCAACACTGAGGATTTTCGAGCTGTGGTCTTCCAGAAATGATGATCCCCACAAAGGCCACTATGAAAATCAAACATAACTCTTTGGGTTTCTTGTGGATTTAGGCACCTTAAAAATACCCCTAGAGGGATTTCCAGTATAAAACTCAGTCAACGAGGCAATATCTGACCACCTTGACCTTTAAATATCTTGCCTTTCTCTTTCCCATTCCATCAGGAGGCCTCAATTCTTGTAGAAAATACAAAATATCTCTGTACCAGGTGCATTCTGCTAGTGATAAGTCACCCTGAGAACCCTTGTTGGATAACTTAGCTTGCTGATTTTCTGAAGAGGCATTGATGGAGCTAATCCCCAAGGCTTCACAATTGGATTCAACCAACAACTTGGCTAAACCTTGCTCCTTTACCAACTTGGTGGGCTTAATCTCGAGATCAAACTCCAGGATCTTGGCAAGCCATTTACCTCTTCTCCCATCAATGTCAGGCTGTATAAGAATGTCCTTCACAGAGGCTGAAGGAACATATGCAGTGATCCTTGAGTGAAATACATAGACTCTGAAAGATTTGAGAGATTTCACCAAGGCATAGGCTTTCTTCTCCATGATCTCGTACCGGGCTTCTGCATCTCTCAATGCCTTACTAAAGAACAAAATGGGTTTCTCTCGCCCTTCCTCATTTTTCTGCAATAAGACTGCTGCTACTATATCAAAAGAAGCAAAAGAAAAGATCAGGAAATCCTTGGAATAATCAGGATTGATCAGCATAGGTGCCTCAGTCAATGCCTTCTTTATTTGGATAAAAGATTCCCTGGGTTCAACAGTCCATTTAACTTCATTTCCCTTCCTGAGCATGGATGTGATGTATTTCACCATCTCAACAAAATTTGAGACGAATCTCCTCAGAAAATTGAACTTCCCCAAAAAGGTCTGAACTTCCTTCTTAGATATGGGAAATGACAGGTTCTGAATTGCCTCTACCCTGCTAGGATCAATCCTCACTCCCTCTACTAATACTATATGGCCTAATAGCTTCCTCTCCTTCATATCAAACAAATATTTCTTGGGATTTAGGGAAAGTCCAAACCTTCAACACTTCAAGAAAACTTTCCTCGGGTGACAACAATGCTCCTTATCTAACCTGGAGAAGACTGTGATGTCATCCAGATAGATTACCACAAACTGATGTTTCTCCCCGATGAAGGCTATGTCCATGGCTCACTGAAATGTTTCTCCTGCATTCATCAATCCAAAAGGCATCTTGGCATACATGAGTGTGCCCCAACGAGTGGTGAAGGCCGTTTTTTCTCTATCCTTAGGCATGACTGATATCTGGTTATAACCAGAAAATCCATCAATCATGGATATCCTAGATGCACCAGATACCCTCTGCAATATGTGTTCCATGTTGGGCAGGGGATAGTTGTCTTTCTTTGAGCTCCTATTCCAGTTCTTGAAATCGATACAAAGCCTGATTTCTCCACTTTTATTCCTCCCTGGAACCAAATTGGCCACCCATTTAGAATACCTAAAGGGGACAATGATTTGGGCATCTAACAATTTCTTCACTGGTCTTTCCCTGATGGGCAACAACCTGGGATTTATCTATCTCATCTTCTGCCTAAATGGCCTAGCCTCTTCGTTCAATGGGATTTTGTTCTCAATGAAAGATGTGACATAAGTCTTGAGGTCTTCATAAGCCCATGCAAACACATCAGTGAATTCCTTTAATAACTCAGTATATTCCACCCTCTGTTCATTGGTCAGGTTTCTTGATAATTTGACAAACTTAGGCTCCTCCTGTGTGCCAATGTTGCATTTGACTGTATCAACATATTCATTTGAAATACTACCCTTTACTTCCACGTCATTCCTGTCGAACAGTATTTCTAAAGGGACTAGTCCCCTCAGAATATGATTTCTAGGAAGCTAAATAATCTGGTGATTATCAATTTCATTTAAAAAAACCTTAGGGTGAGGGTCACCTTCCAGGTCAGGATTCTGATCAATGTGCAATGCAGAAAATTCATCAACAGCTTGGAGAAATTTTTCGATTTCCAAATCATCTTTGAATACCTTCCAATGCTTGACATTGTCCAGTATGGAGGGCCTATATTTTATTTCAACCTCATATTCGACCATAGGCAGTAGAGGAACTTTGAGCAAACTAGCTAAGACAGCTAAAGAATTGGCTAAAGTATGTTCCTCCCTTGGAATGAAAGAAATGTTAAAAGCCAAGAAGAAATTATCAATCAGGTCCCATACCTCATTCCTGTAATTTTTGAGCCAAGTATTATTAGCACGATAAACATTTTTGACCCGTTGGATTATCAATTCAACATCTCTGAACACTGCCATCTCCCTTATCCCCATTTCTTTTGCAACCCTCATACCCAGAACAAGAGCTTCATATTTTGCCACATTATTGGTGGTTTCAAATTTTAGTTTGTATGACAGGGATATGGTCTCTTGACAAGGTGATATGAAAACTAATCCAGTGCCGGTGCCTATACTGGAAGAAGCTCCATCAAAGAACATCTTCCAAACAAAGGTGATCGAAGGAGGTATCTCTTGATTAAGAATGGGCTGCTTTCTAATCTGTAAAGGGAGATCAGGGGTTTCAATGACCTGCAACAAACTAGACCCCAAATCAATGTCAAGTGCAAAGATGGGATGATTGGTGGGGTTTGCTTCATCACTGACAATATAGGCTAGCTGAGCTTATCTGTACAACCTCCTATGTTCCCCTCCAAAGAATGGAATGGTGGAATATGTGAGATCCATCTGTAATGCTCCACCAAGTCTTTTAATCCAAGACCTAGACAACAACATGCCAAACTTGGGGGGAACATCAGCTACCACAATATCCATGACCACACTCTTCATTGGCTGCTGAAATAAAGAGACCACCAGGTCTTTTATGACTCCAAGACATTGCACCCTCCTTGAATCAAAAGAGTACAAATCATGATAAGCCTTTGTCACTTCCAGTCCCAATTCTTCCATGACTATTTTGGGCATAAGATTGTGGGAAGCTCCTGAATCCATGAGGCAATTATGCAACACTTTCTCATGTACATTCAGGGAGGTGTAGAAAGGAGGGGATGAATTGTCTCTGTCTTCTACCATGGGACCTAGGAAAACTGCTGAATTTTCATCTTGAAGGTTCACTGAGTCATAGGAAGGCTAGGGGGACTCAAATTGCAGCGGTTTAGAGAGGGACATTTTGAAGTCTTCATTTTTAACCAGCTCTGAGAGGGGGACGGGAATTCTGGTCTTTTGAATTTCATGCTCAAAATTGAAGGAGGAAATAGGCTTAGGAGCTTCCCTTACCTCAGAAACAGGTTCTTTGACTTCTGGCGAAGAATTCTGAGTTTTATTTTCTTTAGTATTGGCTGCTGCAGATTTAGTAGACCTTTCTTCTATGAGAGGCGGATCTTGGCTGTTAAAGTTTCCTTCTTTCTTCTTTGACCTAAGAGGGTATTTTATAGAGGTCTTGTTGACCTTTTATCCTTTACCTAACTCATTGATTTGAATATTCATAAGGGATTCTTCATATGTAGACTGAGTCAAATGG
>ML830048.1:22363-41448 GCA_009831015.1 Picea engelmannii | reverse complement strand
AAGTAGCATATGTGTTCTTCCATTCTTCTCCAAAGTATACATATTCATCTTCCCATCATGAACTACGTTCCTGTCATATTGCCATGGTCTGCCTAGCAATAAATGACATACATCCATAGGAATAACATCACAGAGTATTTTATTATTATATCCTCCTATCTTGATGTCAACTAAGCAATGTTTGGTGACACTTACATGATGTCCCTTCTATAGCCATGAGACTTTATATGGACTCGGGTGATCAGTTGTCTCCAACTCCAGTTTCTCCACCATCTCAGTTGAAACGAGATTATCTGTGCTTCCACTATCCACAATAACCTTGCATTTCCTGTCTTTGGTCTTGCATGTGGTTCTGAAAAGTCTATTTCTTTGAGCTGTGTCCTCCACCTCCTTCTCGAGTGTTAAGAGAACCTTACGCATCATCAATGACCTTCCATCTTCTGCGTCTTCTACCTCAACATCTCTCCTCTGTGCCTCGGCGATGTGAGATTCTCTTCCATCCTTCTTCCTATCTGGACAGTCAACTGCCTTATGTCCATTCTTCCCACACGTGAAGCATGTGATGACTCCACCTCTACCTCTTTCTCTACCTCCGGTATGAGGAAATGTGTTATTATCAGTGTATCCTCTGCCCTGTTCTGTATGTTGCCTTCGTTGTTCAGCATGTTGGCATCGTTGTGACCTTCCACCTCTTTCCGTTCTCGTCTGAGGCTTCTTCCAGTCGTCCTTAGATTTCTAGAACCTATCTTGAGCAACTGACTTACCTTTTGGTTGGCTCCTACCTCAGCCTCACTGTGCTGGCTTACGGTCCAACTTCTCTTCAGCTTTAAGAGCCAATTGGTAAGCATCCTCCACCGTTCGGATGGTCACCAAATTTAGTTCATCCTGAATTTCATACCTCAGGCCATTCATATACCTGGCCACCTTTTCGTCATTGCTTTCACGATGACCTGCCCTGATAATAAACCTGTAAAATTCCTTAGTATACTCTTTCACTGTCATCAACTTCTGTCTCAGGTTCTGCATCCTCCTGAACAAAGAAATTTGATAGTCCCTGGGAATGAATTTTGCCTTCATCTTTTCAATCATCTTGTCCCAACTTTTAATTTTCTTCTTGCCTTGGCAACGCCTTCCAGCTTGCAGTTCATCCCACCACAATGTTGCATGTCCTTTTAATCTCGTGACATCATGTTTGACCTTCTTATCATCTTCGATATCTTCATACTCAAAGTAAGTGTCAAGAGCTCTAATCCAATCTAGCAGCTCTTCTGCATCCAAACTCTCTTCATAAGATGGAATGTCCATATTTGTTTTCGAACTCATCCAAGCGATAGCCTTAATTAAACGCTCATTGGCTGCATCTTTTGCTGCAACTTCTCCTTTTTGTTCAAATTCAACTTCGCCTTCGGAGTCACTTAGATCTGCAGCACTGGCTGTGCATCTCTGCGCTTCTTCCATATCTTCTAATCTCGCTCGGAGATCACGTATCTGCCTTTCCATTCCCAGATTCTGTCCTTTCCTACCTCTTTCTCTGGACATTTCTCTTCCTCTGGAAAATTCCCTCTCCTCCTCTGGATCGGGTGATTGTCTACCTCTCCTCCTTGGCGGCATGGTGAATTCTCCCCTTTTCTCTGCTACATAAAGAAAAGAAACTTTTCTATGCTCTGATACCACTCTGATGCAAATGTGCCACCTAGGGCATGTCCTCTCCCATAGGACCTTCTTTTCCTTCGGCCCGAAGAGATGAAATGGTCTTCAAATCCCTTATCGGGACTTTCCTACACCCACATGACTCACCTTATGATCTCCCTTCATTCTATCAGGAAATCGGACCTCACGTGATCGAGAGTCTTGAAACTACGGGATCAGGTTTGACAAATCCCGGAACCCCGATGAACATTCACCCACGTGTTCCTTGCCTTTATCGGGAATTTTCCCGTCGGGAATTCGGCACTAGCGCTGTCATGATCCACTGCTCTCATGGATCCCCGACTCCCAATCCTCGATGGTACCTCTCTCCACTCCTTATCTCCCTCCATCTAATTCCTTTCTCATGTGACCTACTAGTCCACAAGACCACGGTCCTTTCCCCTATCGGAGTTTTGGAATTTGCGGATTTGGAGTGTGTAGAACTTACATTCTCAGGATCTCCGATCCTCCGATCCCTGATGCCACTTGGCATTGACTCCAATGAGGGTTGACCTTCCGACACATATCCCTTACTATGGTGCCTATGGCCCACACTCCTATGGTGATCGGGAAATCACGTATTCCTAAATCGCGATTTCTGTTGTACAAATTCACAGACCCTTGCAAGTCCCGAAACCCGATACGGATGACACCTGTCCTCCACTGAAATGTTGTGACTGTGGGACCATCGCATTTCAAAATTTCACGACTTCCCCTACCGTGATTTTCTCATCACCGAGAATCTCGAAATGTCTATCCCCGATGCATGGGTGAGCTCTCTCTCCTCCACGTCACCACTTCCTCCTCACTCTATCGGGTATCGTGAAATCGTGATTTCTAGTGTAACAGTTTCGTTGTATGCAGAAACCCTGAAATGCTGAACTCCGACTCTTTCAGATCCTCGGACATGCGTCCCTCAAATAGAATGGCTCCGGATGTGTCGGGAAATCGCGGATCACGATTCCATTGTGAAAGAGTTTCACGACTCCAGAAACATCGCTATCCCGAACTTTGACTCTCCGGGATCTCCTGCCACGTGTCCCTACTGTTTGGACGACTCTGATCCTATCAGGAAATCGTGGATCACGATTCCTACATGTGAGAGTTCTATGCCTCTGGGAACTCTGATGCTCAAAACGCTGACTCGTCAGGATCTCCTGCCACGCGTCCTCGCCAATGGACGGTTCAAAACTCCTGTCAGGAAATCGCGGATCGTGATTCCAACATGCGAGAGTTTTATGTCCTCAGAAACCCTTATTCTCAGATGAGCTGAACCCCGATTCTTCTCCGGATGTCTGATGCGTGTCCTGTTGGGATCAGCGACTAAGATCCTTTCTCAGGATTTCGAGAACTACAAGGTCTCGATTCTCTTGTTCAGTAAAACCCTGATGACTCTGATATCCCGATAACTCCTCCGGGACTCCTCCTTTGCTCACCGGGACTTAAACCTTGCGCAAATTTCCTTCTTCACAACTGAGACTTCTTCTTCTTCAGCCTACACACTCCTTGCATGGCTTCAACAACCCACTTCCACTTCTGGGTGAATGAGAACAAAAGTTAAACTACTGAGCCTTCATCAACGCACTCCTTGCGGATGAACTCCACTGCACACCTTGCTGGAATCTCCTGGCTCAGACAGAGAAACAATTGAAACTCATTCTATCTCCCCTTTCATATTTTAGTTTGAAACATGAAATCACATGCCCTGCATATACACAACAAATGCATAACAAGAAAGCAAACATTCATGAGCATAGCATCAATACACAGAGAAAACAACACAACCCATGAGTTTGAATCAAAGTTTCATTCTATTAATTCAAATGCCTGTACATGGGTGTCCTTCACACAATATTCTTTGGTTGCTCCTCTATTGTTAATGCTACAATGAGGGTGTCTATATCCATTTTCCCTCTCAGACTCTAAACTATCAAATCTAGACTTAAACATCCTATCTACCAACATTAAATCTAGTAAATGCCTCCTATCTACCAAAGGACGAGAGATTAAAGGCTCAAGGTCCAATACAATATACAAATGCACCTTCATAAATGGTTCATTAAAGACTTGCGCTACAATCCCAAAGAACTTAAAAAATTTGGGTTTGTTTATCCAGCTGATCTCCGCTTGATGTGTTGGCTCGCTTGATGATTTGGTGATGCTCCTACATCATACTCCTCGGCTTGAAAAATTTCATGGGCTCCTGTCCATGAGCTCCTACACGGTCTTTCCATGCTTTTGAATCTCTGCTTCACTTTCCCAGCTGGCATCTTCCACTGGGTGGTTCTTCCATTTGACCAGATACTCGAAGTACTGCTTCCGCCTGGTCTTTTTGCTCACTCTCTTGTCAAGTATATGCTCTATCTGTGGATTTTATGCAATCGACATTTGCTTCTGCCACTGGATTTATAGCTGTTCATTACTTCCAGCTCCTTCTTCCTCAGCCTTATATGGATATAATTCTGAGACATTGAATGTCGGAGATATTCCAATGCCATCCGACAACTCAATTTCATAAGCGTTTTCTCCCAATTTCTTTAGGACTCTGCATGGCCCAATTTTCTTCATTTTTAACTTGTTGTATGTTCCCCTTAGGAACCTTTCCTTCCTCAGATGTGCCAGAACTAGATCACCAACTTCGAACTGAAGTTGTCTCCGATGTTGATCCACTCTGCACTTATATTCCTGGTTTGATTCCAGCAATCGCTCTTTCACCCTGCTGTGAAGTTATTTCATCGCCTCTGTGAATGCTTCAATGCTTTCACTCTTAGTCATTATGTGTTTTGAGTCCCTCAGTTCAGATACTCCTCTTGGTTTCCTTCCGTATACAATCTCAAATGGAATTTTTCCTGTGCTCCTGTTCACTGATTCGTTGTATGCGAACTCTGCCTGTGGCAACACATTGTCCCAACTATTGTGGTCCTCTGTCACCAAGCTTCTTAGTAAGTCTCCAAAACTTCTATTTACCACCTCTGTTTGTCCATCCATCTGAGGATGATAGGCAGAACTAAACATCAAGTTATTCCCCATATTCTTCCAAAGTGTCCTCCATAAATGTCCAATGAATTTCGTATCCCTGTCCGATACTATGCTTCTGGGTAACCCATGAAGTCTAACGACCTCCTTGAAAAAAAAAATTGCGATGTGAGTCGCATCGCTGGTTTTCTGGCATGGGATAAAATGTGCCATCTTAGAAAACCTATCGACTACCACAAATATTTAATCAACACCTCTTTGTGTCCTCGGCAACCCCAATACAAAATCCATGCTAATTTCCTCCCACGACTTCTCAGGTATGGGCAATGGCTGATAAAAACCCGCATTTTGTTTCCTTCCTTTTGAATGCTGGCAAATTATGCATCTGTCAACAAACTTCTTGACTTCTGACCTCATCCCTGGCCAAAAGTATGACTCGCTCATCTTTGCAAATGTCTTATCATGGCCAAAATGTCCTGCTAATCCACCACTGTGCTTCTCTTTCAACAAGTTCTCCCTCATGGAGAAATTTGGAATACACAGTTGATTGCCTTTGAACAACAATCCATCCTGGATCACATACTCTATCCACTGGCTTCTGTCTCTGAGAAATGGATTCTCAGCAGTTTCATAAGCTTCCTTGAAGTCTGAATCATCTGCATACATGTCCTTAAGATCATCAAAGCCTAATGTTCTGACTCTACACTACTGCAACATTAAACACTTACTACTCAAAGCATCAACAACTTTGTTAGCAGTACCAGAAATATGTTTAATTACAAATGTAAAATTCTGCATATACTCTACCCATTTAGCATGTTTATGATTCAACTTCTCCTGTTGAGTCACAAACTGTAATGCATGATTATCACTATACAAAAAAAAATCTTTCGGGATCAAGTAATGCCTCCACTTCTTCAACGCCTGTATGATAGCATAAAACTCTTTATCATATGTGGAGTACTTCACTTTTGCCTCATCCATCTTCTCGCTGAAATATGTAATTGGTCTGTCCTCCTTGCTCAAGACCGCTCCTATGGAAAATCCACTTGCATCACATTTCACCTGGAACACCTTCGTAAAATCCTGCAACACCAAAACCGGTTGTTCTGTGATCTTTCGTTTCAACAGGTTGAAACTCTTCACTGCCTCTTCAGTCTAATGAAAATATCTATGTCTTTTCTTAACAGTATCCATCATCGCTGCGCTAATTCCACTGAAATTCCGGATGAATTTTCGATAGAAACTAGCCAATCCATGAAAACTCCTCACCTCAAAAATATTTCTCGGTGATGGCCAATTTTTAATTACCTCCACTTTACTTGGATCCATATTTAATTCATTCGCCGATATGACAAATCCCAAGTAAATGAGTTTTGTCTTCATAAATGAATATTTCCTCATGTTGATCAATAGCTTCTCTTGCTGTAGCTTCCTCATTATTGTAGCTAAATGCTTCAGATGTTCTGCTTTTGTTTTTCTGAAAATCAATATGTCATCCAGATAAACAATGAAAAACTTCTCGATGAATTCCTTCAACACTTCATTCATCAACCTCATAAAGGTACTTGGTGCATTCGTCAAGAAAAACGGCATGACTAGCCACTCATACAACCCTTCGTTGGTTTTGAAGGTTGTCTTCCATTCATCGCCTTCCCTCATGCGAATCTGATGGTATCCGCTTTTCAAATCAACCTTTGAAAAACATTTGGCTCCACTTAAACAATCCATCAAGTCATCCATCCGTGGCAATGGAAACCTGTACCTGATGGTTATCTTGTTAATGGCTCTAGAATCAATGCACATTCTCCAACCTCCATCTTTCTTTGGACTCAGTACCGTTGGAACGACACATGGACTTAAACTTTCCCTGATCAGTCCTTTATCCAATAGTTCCTGCACCTGCCTTTTGACTTCTTCCTTCTCCTGCGGCGTCAACCTGTACGTAGCTTTGTTCGGCAAACTGGTTCCTGGTATGAGGTCTATATGATGACTCACACTCCTCATCAGTGGTAACGAATGAGGTAATTTGTCTACCACAATGTCAGTGAACTCTTCCCGCAGTTCCTGAATTTCTTCCGGCAAATCATCCACTCTTGTGCTGGTCAACACGATTCTTGGTTTCCTGACCACAAAGAATTGTGGATCTTCTTTCTTCTTTACTTCCGCCAGAAGTTCCTTCCCACTAATGAGAAGTACAGTATTTCTCAGTTCTGGTTTTACTTCTTTATCTTTAATTGGAAGTAGCATATGTGTTCTTCGATTCTTCTCCAAAGTATACATATTCATCTTCCCATCATGAACTACGTTCCTGTCATATTGCCATGGTCTACCTAGCAATAAATGACATACATCCATAGGAATAACATCACAAAGTATTTTATCATTATATACTCCTATCTTGATGTCAACTAAGAACTATTTGGTGACACTTACCTGATGTCCCTTCTGTAGCCATGAGACTTTATATGGACTCGGGTGATCAGTTGTCTCCAACTCAAGTTTCTCCACCATCTCGGTTGAAACGAGATTATCTGTGCTTCCACTGTCCACAATAACCTTGCATTTCCTGTCTTTGGTCTTGCATGTGGTTCTGAAAAGTCTGTTTCTTTGAGCTGTGTCCTCCACCTCCTTCTCAGGTGTTAAGAGAACCTTACGCATCATCAATGACCTTCCGTCTTCTACGTCTTCTGCCTCAGCATCTCGCCTCTGCGCCTCGGAGATGTGAGCTTCTCCTCCATCCTTCTTCCTATCTGGACAGTCAACTACCTTGTGTCCATTCTTCCCACACGTGAAGCATGTGATGACTCCACCTCTACCTCTTCCTCTACCTCTGGTACGAGGAAATGTGTTATTATCAGTGTATCCTCTACCCTGTTCTGTATGCTTCCTTCGCTATTCAACGTGATGGCCTCGCTGTGAACTTCCACCTCTTTCCATTCTCGTCTGAGGCTTCTTCCAGTCGTCCTTAGATTTCTAGAACCTATCTTGAGAAACTGACTTACCTTTTGGTTGGCTCCTACCTCGGCCTCGTTGTGCTGTCTTACGGTCCATCTTCTCTTCATCTTTCAGAGCCAATTGGTAACCATCCTCCACCGTTCGGATGGTCGCCAAATTTAGTTCATCCTGAATTTCATACCTCAGGCCATTCATATACCTAGCCACCTTTTCGTCATTGCTTTCGCAATGACCTGCCCTGATATTCAACCTGTAAAATTCCTCAATATACTCTTTCACTGTCATCAGCTTCTGTCTCAGGTTCTGCATCCTCCTAAATAGAGAAATTTGATAGTCCCTGGGAATGAATTTTTCCTTCATCTTTGCAATCATCCTGTCCCAACTTTTAATTTTTTTCTTTCCTTGGCAATGCCTGTCAGGTTGCAGTTCATCCCACCACAATGTTGCATGTCCTTTTAATCTTGTGACAGCATGTCTGACCTTCTTATCATCTTCGATATCTTCATACTTGAAGTAAGTGTCAAGAAATCTAATCCAATCTAGCATCTCTTCTGCATCCAGACTCTCTTCATAAGCTGGAATGTCCATCTTTGTTTTCGAACTCATCCGAGCGACAACCTTAATTAAACACTCATTGGTTGCATCTTCTACTACAACTTCTCCTTGTTGTTCAACTTCAACTGGCTGTGCATCTCTGCGCTGCTTCCATATCTTCTAATCTCTCTCGGAGATCACGTATCTGCCTTTCCATTTCTGGATTCTGTCCTTGCCTACCTCTTTCTCTAGACATTTCTCTTCCTATGGACAATTCCCTTTCCTCCTATGGATCGGGTGATATCTACCTCTCCTCCTTGGTGGCATGGTGAATTCTCTCCTTTTCTCTGCTACAGAAAGCAAAGAAACTTTTCTATGCTCTGATACCACTCTGATGCAAACGTGCCACCCAGGGCACGTCCGCTCCCACAGGACCTTCTTTTCCTTCAGCCCGAAGAGCTGAAATGCTCTTCAAATCCTTTATCGGGACTTTCCTACACCCACATGACTCACCTTATGATCTCCCTTCGTTCTATCAGGAAATCGGACCTCGCGTGATCGCGAGTCTTGAAACTACGGGATCGGGTTTGACAAATCCCCGAACCCCGATGAACATTCACCCATGTGTTCCTTGCCTTTTTCGGGAATTTTCCCGTCGGGAAATCGACACTCGCGCTGTTGTGATCCAATGCTCTCATGGATCCCCGACTCCCGATCCCCGATGGTACCTCTCTCCACTCCTTAGATCCCTCTGGCTAATTCCTTTCTCATGTGACCTACCAGTCCACAAGACCACGGTCCTTTCCCCTATCGGAGTTTCAGAATTCGCGGATTTGGATTGTGTAGAACTTACGTTCTCAGTATCTTCGATCCTCCGATCCCCGATGCCACTTGGCATTGACTCCAGCGAGAGTTGACCTTCCGACACCTGTCCCTTACTATGGCGCCTATGGCCCACACTCCTATGGTGATCGGGAAATCGCGTATCACTAAATCGCGATTTCTGTTGTACAAATTCACAGACCCTTCCAAGTCTCGAAACCCGATACGGATGACACCTGTCCTCCAATGAAATGTTGTGACTATGGGACCGTCGTGTTTCAAAATTTCGTTACTTCCCCTACCGTGATTTTCTCGTCACCGAGAATCCTGAAATGTCGATCCCTGATGCACGGGTGAGCTCTCTCTCCTCCACGTCACCACTTCCTCGTCGCTCTATCGGGTATCGCGAAATCGTGATTTCTAGTGCAACAGTTTCGTTGTATGCGGAAACCTTGAAATGCCAAACCCCGACTCTTTCAGATCCTTGGACACGCGTCCCTCAAATCGAACGGCTCTGGCTATGTTGGGAAATTGCGGATCGCAATTCCATTGTGCAAGAGTTTCACATCTCCAGAAACCCCGATATCCCGAAATCCGACTCTCTGGGATCTCCTGCCACATGTCCCTATTGTTTGGATGGCTCAGATCCTATCGGGAAATCGTGGATCGTGATTCCTACAAGTGAGAGTTCTATACCTCTGGGAACTCCGACGCTCCAAATGCCGACTCATCAGGATCTCCTGCCACGCGTCCTCGTCGATGGACGGTTCAAAACTCCTATCGGGAAATCGTGGATCGTGATTCCAACGTGCGAGAGTTTTATGTCCTCAGAAACCCCGACTCTCCGATGAGCTGAACCCCGACTCTTCTCTGGATATCTGATGCGTGTCATGCCGGGATCAACGACTGAGATCCTTTCTTGGGATTTCTAGAACTACAAGGTCTCAATTCTCTTGTTCAGTAAAACCTCGATGACTCTGATATCTCGATAACTCCTCCGGGATTCCTCCTCTGCTCGCCGAGACTTAAACCTTGCGCAACTTTCTGAGATCTAATAGCTGATGGGATTTCGTCAATCTCCTCTATGAATCCTAACCGTCGATTTCTTCCTCCTTGAATATTCTTGAGAATGGATAAATATCCCTTCTCAGAACTTGTCCTTTGACACCTGCGCTTGCATCTCCTGCTCGAACCTTCCTCGGCACAAACTCTTGTGCTCTACGTTAATAATGTCACGAAGGTGCTATACCTCCTGATATTTTCCACTCTGATTCCTTCATAGGAACTTGCGCGCACTCCTTGCGCTCAACATTCAACAACTTCCCAAGTGTTGAATCCTTCCGACTCTGTGCACTCCTGCAGCAACAGTCTTCAATCTACTTTCTTCTCAGATTCACAACTGAGACTTATTCTTATTGAGCCTGTGCACTCCTTGCACAGCTTCAACAACCCACTTCCACTTCTGGGTGAATGAGAACAAAAGTTAAACTACTGAGCCTTCATCAACGCACTCCTTGCGGATGAACTCCACTGCACACCTTGCAGGAATCTCCTGGCTCAGATAGAGAAATAATTGAAACTCATTCTATCTCCCCTTTCAGATTTCAGTTTGAAACATGAAATCACATGTACTGCATATACAAAGCAAATGCATAACAAGAAAGAAAACATTCATGAGCATAGCATCAATACACAGACAAAACAACACAACCCATGAGTTTGAATCAAAGCTTCGTTCTATTAATTCAAATGCCTGTACATGGGTGTCCTTCACAGAATATTCTCTGGTTTCTCCTCTGTTGTTAATTCTACAATGAGGGTGTCTATATCCATTTTCCCTCTCAGACTCTAAACTATCAAATCTAGACTTAAACATCCTATCTACCAGCATTAAATCTAGTAAATGCCTCCTATCTACCAAAGGACGAGAGATTAAAGGCTCAAGGTCCAATACAATATACAAATGCACCTTCATAAATGGTTCATTAAATACTTGCGCTACAATCCCACAACACTTAAAAAATTTGGGTTTGTTTATCCAGCTGATCTCCGCTTGATGTGCTGGCTCGCTTGATGAGTTGGCGATGCTCCTGCATCAACTTTCCTCATATTTAATCAAGGATACTCTAATCTTGAATTAATCAAAACCAAGTGGTTGTTATCACATAAGACCACTAAATATACTTGAAAATAAAAGGAACCATGCAATTAAACATTTGAAACTATTGCTACACTGAAATAATATTGATGCATGCATCGGAGGGAACAAAGATCTAACAAAAATTACCAAGAGTGACATAACTGAATTCTGCATTGATCATGGCATGCATGCGCGTTGTTGGAGGCCACTGGAGACAATTGAAAGTGTGGTCATGTATGTCCCCCACTTATCTCTTTGAGTACAGAAGCAAGTCGTGTTTCACTTTTCTAGAGTTTGGACATGTAGTTTTCGTGTTCCTACTTTAGCACCCCTTTTTTATATTTTTCAAATGTGCGATAAATGTGGGTAAACCAATTCAAAATTTTGGCATTCAGAGGTTTGTGATTTATGATTCATATAAATATCTCAAAGTGATAATCTTTTGAAGTCACTAATCTGTGCTTATATTAGTCTAATTAACCTGAGATTAACACTTTAATCATTAAAGGATTTCAGGAGTTCAGAACTTTGGGAGACTTGTAGTGCTGTGTTTGAAAACCTCCAAGAGGAAGATCACCCAAATTCGATGTGGCATCTTGAAATAAATTGTTGACGTGTCATAGAAAGGAGGGTGACATGTGTCACTTGAAATAATGCATATGTCAACCCCAAATGTGCCAAAAATGGGTGCCACGTGTCTCGACTAAACGATACCACGTGTCAATGCTAGATGAATTCCACATGTCAATGCCAGATGGATTCCATGTGTCAGTCTCAGATGGCTTCTACATGTCTTGGGGGATGAGTGTCGTGTGCTTTGGCACTTCAGGCTTTAGGAGTTTTTGGTTGTGCAACGTGAAAATCTCTCGAAGTAGTACGGTTCTGAGGTGACATGTCTCAGAAGGAGAGTGTCATGTGTCACCCAGAAATGAGCAGATGATGCAACCAAATGACTTTAAATTAGTGCCACGTGTCATGACTGATGGATGCCACATGTCTCTGATATTTCCTAATTTTGGGGCTCCATGCTTGTCTTGAAGCAAAACCTCCCAGATGAACTAAATCGCAAAGTGATGTGGTAGTGAGGGCCCACTCTGACACTTATGGGACCTGTTTCTTTGGATTTTCGACACTTCAAAGATTCCGAAGGTTTGAGACATTGGCATATGGACACTTCAGAATATTTGAACCAACAACAAGTCCAGATGCCCAAACGTCGAAGTCACAGATTAAATCCTATTAAAACCCGTGTGATTTTGAGGCTCCAAATGCATGAGAGTCGTTGATCTGCATCGATTGTTCGATCTCCACCATTGAAGATTTGACCTGTCTGTTTGTTTTAAATTCTAAGCCCGAAATGGAGTGCTTTGATTTTCTTCCTTTTTCTATGGAAGCTTATTGAGCGTACAAAGGACTTGTTGGACCTGGATGTCTCCTGTGCACACAAAATACTTGGTGGACCTGTTGCATGCTCAATTAGTGGAAAATATTATGACAAGTTTTTCAAACTCAAACTAGAACATGAAATCACCCTTCAAGAAAGAGAAAAAAGATGGTGAAAAATAAGTAAAGATGAGCAGGGTCTGTGAATCTGAGTGATTGAATAATGGAGAATAAGCTAATCAAGCAACCACAAAACTTAGAATTGATGGATGTATAGGGTAAAGGAGGGAAAAGGGAAGGGGTTCAGACCTAGGTTACAACATTGGCTCCAACCAGGGAGAACACTTCCATGTGAGGTGTTAAGAATAGTAGAATAGGTTCCTTACCTTTCAGAACCTCTCTCCCACTAGCTATAACTTACCTCTTTTTTTGTTTTCCGAGCATGTATATCTTTGAATTTCAAAACAGTAACTACACTCGAGTTCCTTTGTTGGGATATGGTGTCTTTATTCAATATGAAAGTTAAAACTGTAGATACACCCTAGTGCCTCCGTTGGGCTATGTAGTCTCATTGTTGATCTGCACACAAACTACTGAAAAAAAAAACATACTGAAAACAATTTGTGAACTGAAAAATTAACTACTCAAACTAAGAGCTTATTCTTCTACTACCTAGTCTATTCAACTAAAAACCAAGTTTTCATGTGTAATCATATTTCCAGTGAAACTAAGAAACCATTTGACTGAGAACCATAACTTTGTGCATGTCACTATTTAGAATAATCCAAAGAGGATATATCATATTCAACAACAAATTAGAAGGCATCTCATACTCACAGCTGCAAAAGTTGATCATGCTAAAACTTACCACATTTGAGATTTTACAAAAATAAGAATCCATCCATCTTTCTATTGGATCTTGAAACTCATGAAAAGCCTCCAATTAGTTGAGAGGACAAATTTGTTGTTGTGTGAGATCTGCATTATAAACAAGACTGAGATTCTCATGTCCTTGTTGAAACATCTCATGAAATTCATGTGATTCACAACCATAAAGGGTAGAAAAACACTCTTGATACTGCTCATGTTGTTGTTTGAAATGAATGGGTATATCTTCTACATTGCTAGTTTTTTCTTGTTCTAGATCCATAATGTCACCTTCAGACTTATATATTTCCTATTCCTCAACAATTTTAGAAGGGAGGGGAACAACTTTCACGTGACCTTCAACATCACTTTCCTCATAGTTAATCAAATCTTTATGAGAACATAGAAAAAAAAATGCATCATAACAATGAGTAGCCGAGGCACCTAGAATAATGCAAGATGTATCCAAAGCCTTGTTATCATCAATTTCATCATTAATGCAATTCCTAACATCATCTTTTTGAATAAAAGAATCAAAAGAAGACTCATATGTAACTGAATATTCCTCCACTTCCTCAATGGAAAAATCCCTTTTATTTTCACTACTAGAAGAACTAATAAGTGACTGTTGAATATGAGATCCAAATTCTTCACAACAGTCTTCAAAAAGTAAATCAGCTGGAAAAAACCTTTTACAATGCTCATTGAATGTAGCATGGAACTTTTCCAGGGAGGAGATGCTAGCAGAGAGAAAGGATCGATACCACTCATGAGCATCTCCCTCTAATGAGTACATTAACATCTTCATTAATACATCCTCATGATGTATTCCCCATTGATGCATGAGTTCATGAAACTCAAGAAAATTCTTAGTAGGGTTGTGATCTCAATGTTCTCTAAATTTGGGCAAGAAATCACCCCACTCATATATAGTAGGAACAACATTTGGAAAACCAGGAACAACAAGGAAACAAAAAGGAGAAAACCTCCAAGCCAAGACGGATTCCATCTGAAAATTTACTTCTTAAAATTGTGGAGTCGCCACTGGATTCTTTAACCATGGAGTCATCAGGTGAATGATCTTCATACTAAATGTGTTTGGTATTTTTTCACCATCAAAGATCCGATCTGATCATTTTCGTTCTCCCATGGAAATATATTTCATTACTTTGTTCCCCGGCAATGGCACCAAAAGATGTTGGTCCTAAATTTTGCACCTGATTGCTAAAGGGGAAAGATAGGCCACCTTAAGTTTTGGAATGATTATTCTTTGATAATTTGATTTTGTTGGTCAGCTCAAGGATGGGTTTTGGAAATATGGTGACCTGGTTGGACAAACTAAACAATATGAAGGTAGTTTCTCTTTTTCTACTAGTATGGATATTAATTGATAGTTGGGAATATTAAAGACACACACAAGAGACAATAGACAACAATGCAATGAATCTCTTGTTGTATGAGAAATCAAGGATTAAAATAATATCTTAAGACTTCAACAAAAAAATAGATGCAAATCGTCTAATAGGTGGTCAATTAGTTAATCTATTCACTAAACAAAAGTTGTATAACATATTGCATAATCGGTGAAAAAATAAACTAAAACCGTAACTGAAAGAATAAGGAAATGTACTTTGCACACAACACATAATTTTTATTCAAGATCGGATTAAACAAATACAGATTTGAGTAATAAAAACAACTGCCATCAACATATAGTCAATAGGTAGAGAAATTTACAATCTTGTAAGTAGGCCTGACCCTTATGATCCTTCTCTTTTCCACCAAAAGAAAAACCACCTTTAAAACATATAGAAACTGCACATTTATAAGAGTTGCAGAGGTTCTCGTCCATCTGGGACTGAGGCTTAACTCTATAATACCGGTTGTAAAAAAACTAATTAACTAAACTAAACACGCGTTGGAGTATATCAAAGAATACTCCGAGATTGACTTGATCAAAACTGAGTGGTTATTATCACATAAGACCATTGATTATGCTTGAAAATAAAAGGAACCATGCAATTAAACATGTGAAACTGTTGCTACAATGAAATAATATTGATACATGCATTGGAGAAAACTGAGATCTGATAGAAATGACCAAGAGTGACAGAACCAAGTTTTGTATCGATCATGGCATGCACAAACGTTGTTGGAGGCCACTGGAGACAACTAAAAGTGTGGCCATGTATTTCCCCCACTTGTATCTTTGAGGACAAAATCAAGTCGTGTTGCGCTTTTCTGGAGTCTGGATGTGTAGTTTTCCCATTCCTGGTTTGGAACCCATTTTTTATACTTTTCAAATGTGAAATAAACGCGGTTGAACCACTTATAAATTTCAATGTTCGAAGGTTTGTGACTTATGTTGCATCTAAATCTTTTGGTGTGATAATCTCGCGAAGTCACTAATCTGTTCTTATATTAGGCTAATTAACTCGAGATTGATAATTTAATCATTAAAGGATTCAGGAGTTCAAAACTTTGGGAGACCTATAGTGTTGCATTTGAAAACCTATGGAATCTGAATTGGAAGGTTGACGTGTCACAGAAAGGAGGGTGACACATGTCACTTGAAATAATGCATATGTCAGCCCCAAATGTTCCAAAAATGGGTGCCACATGTCTCGACTGACGGATGCCACATGTCAGTGATAGATGAATGCCATATTTTAGCACCAAATGGATGCCACGTGTTAGTGACAGATGGTTGCCATGTGTCTTGGTGGATGAGTGTCATGTGCTTCAACACTTCCGGCTTGCGAGTTTTTGGATGTGCGGTGTGAAAATATGATAAAGTAGTATGGTCCTGAAGTGACGTGTCTCAAAAGGAGAGTGACATGTGTCACCCAAAAATGAGTGGATGACACAACCAAATGACCTAAAATGAGTGCCACATGTCATGACTAATGGAGGCCACGTGTCTCCATCATTTGGGAATTTTTTGGCTCCGTGCTTATCTTGAAGTAAAAACTCCCAGATGAACTAACTCACGAAGTGACATGGAAGTGAGGGTCCAGTGCAACAGTTAGGGGAGCTACTGCTTTGGATATCCAACACTTCGAAGCTTCAGAAGCTTTGACACTTTAGCATCTAGACACTTTGGAATATTTGAACCAATGGCAAGTTCAAACGCCCGAACACCGAAGTCGCGGTGTCAATCATGTTAAACCCCATGTGAGTTTGAGGATATGAATTCACAAGAGACGTTGATCTCCATCGACTGTTGGATCTCCACCATTGAATGTTTGACCTATCTATTTATCTTAAATTCTAATCCTAAAATGGACTTCTTTGATTTTATTCTTTTTTATGTGGAATCTTACTAAGCTTACAAAGGACTTGTTGGACCTAGATGTATTCTGCACACACAAAAGAATTAGTGGAAATATTGCATTCTCAATTAGTGGAAAATATAATGACAAGTATTTCAAACTCAAACCAGAACATGAAATCACCCTTCAAGAAAGAAAAAAAAGATGGTGAAAAATAAGTAAATATGAGTAGGGGCCATGAAGGTGAGTGATGAAATAATGGAGAATAAGATAAGAAAGAATCCACAAAACTTAGAATTGATTGATGTATAGGGTAAAGGAGGGAAAAGGGTAGGGATGTATACCTATGTTGCAACAAAATTAAACCACAAATTGCATATGAATAAGAGAAGCTACACCAACAAGGTGAAAGGAAAGAAATAAAGAAAGATATAGGATCCTGGAAAACCTCAAGCAGAGATGAGGAAGCAGGAAAAAACATTGAGTAAGAAAAAAATGAATAGAGTTTGGGATCCTAGAAGATGGAGGAAAACGATGAATAAATCTTGCATCAGAGCCTATGGACAACATGAGCAATGGAGTCAAAGAGGACTTAACCAAGTGAAGACACATGATCGGGAGATCATGAAAATTTTAACCCTGGGAGTCTGATGCAAGAGCATTTCCCCTCCAAAATAAACCTTGTTGATTGGGCCTTAGGGGTATTTGAGTTTACCAAGGTACTTCATTTCCTATTAAAATTATTGTAATTTCTATGTTTTATTATATTTTAGAAGGATCTACATATTATAGGATTAATTTGATTGAGAATGTTTTAGTTAATAAGGAATTGTTTTGGAAAGAGAAATGGGTAATCAAATATGCATTGTTAGAAGATTTCGAGGCTTGAAAGGTAGATGATGGATATTGATCAAGGAGATATCAATGATGCAGAAAAATTAGATTGGGATCGATGATCGTCAAACCTAGTATATCATTGGGATAATTAGATGTATTATTTCTTCCTGGTAATAATGGTGATGAGGATACTATGGTCGTTGAGTCAGAATAGTTGATTTTTGTGGTTTTCTTCATCGAAAATGGTTCCAACAATGATGCTCTTAGCACTCAATCATACCTCATGGTTTTATGTTGTGTTAAACCCCCATACCCTAGTGTCTAATATATCATCGAGGAGGTGTGATTTATGTGTGTCAATGTTTAGATAAGGAAAGGGTTGATAATGATGCCTTAGTGCATGTATTTGACACACTATTTTATGGAGACCACTCAATACTAAAGGTAATACCGCTCGAGGAAAGTGATAAACCATTATTCTGTTTGGAACACAGACATAACACCTGGTCACATGGAAAATAGGGATTTTAGTACCACCGAGAGGATGTTAAGATGAACGACCTTGCATAAATTGTTTGTTGACAGGTACATGGGAAGACTGATCGAGAAACTATTTTGACTGAGGAGGATATTGATAACATTTTGGTATGGGTGTGAACAAAGAGATTTAGAATTATGCCAAAGTGGGTATTGTGGCCTGGTATGTGCCTATTAAGTTGAGGATTCCTTGGGGAAATTGGACAGTCAGAGTTTTTTTGATACCAATAGAGTAATTAAAACTATGTTACTATGGGTTTCAGTCCAAGATGTAACCATCATAAAAAACCACTAAAAACCTCTTTATTTACTATTTGTCAACAGTAATATGAGGATGGTATGTTGGTTGGATCCAATGGTTGAGTGTTTGGTTGTCTTATGAAGATATATTCATCCTTTAAATGGATACACCTACCTTGTCTTAGTGTATCCTAATGTTTTGGTGTTGGATGAAAACCGAAAACAATAACCAACTATAACACAGAGCTTAGTTGGATAGTTTAATTAATTTGAATGTAATATTTGAAGGTGAAATTATCTTTGAAGTCTCTGTCTAGAGTCCAATTAAGTCTCCTTGAATTCACCAATTGAAAATCCCAAGTCTTAAGGAGAAAAATATCAAAATAAGGCATTGCAAAGGACTTTTTGTGATCTTAAGTGAACACACACTTCATTTCACAAATAAATTTACAAGATGAAGGATAAATTATAAAACAACCTTTGAAGCTAGTTAAACCCTCACTAAAGAGTAACAATAATATGATTGTTCTCCTTATTGTGGTTTTTGATTGGATAAATCCATAAGTGTGAACACAAACCGATCTCCCTAGATCCACCTGGATCTAGAACAAAGCAAGACAGAATAACACACTTTCCCTATATTTTAAATGTTGAATGATAGGAGGCAAGAATCATGAACATACCTTGTGATTGCTTCCTTGGGTCTCTGTTGTTCCAAGCTTCGCTCCAATGCTCTTGTGTCATCGAGGCCACAACAATACAAACCAATCGAAGTGAAGATAACTCAATATATTCAACAATTAATCTATGCATATGATCAAGGAGTTATA
>ML830047.1:96394-112975 GCA_009831015.1 Picea engelmannii | reverse complement strand
GATTAAGGGTGTTCTCTTTGAGTCTAAGTCTAGGTTGGTCATAGGTTTATTTTTGTTTGTTGGTAACATAGGCTATTCACCGTGGCTGAATTATTGTGCCAGTCCCATCAATTGCAAGGAATTGATCCTATTACGGAGGTGCAACTGCCTCTAAAGCGGTGCAACATACGTGACAAGGAATTTGAAGGGTATTATTTTTAGTTTGATGAAGTCGTCTTGGTTGAGGTAGAAGTGGCCGACGAACATCCTCCACCCAACTTCAATCTGCCTTTAACTAAACCTGACGCCCCTATACTAGTCCAAGTAAGGGAAATTTCCAATGAGCCTTTCTCTTTTTTTAGTCATCCTCATACCATGTTTGGGCCCAGTGTCTCATCCAATGTAGTTGAGCCTACAAGCCCATCATCAAGTGGGATGGGGGAAACCCCCCTAGGGGCATCCCAGTCATGTCCACATTGCCACCCCTTAGCTCCATTGGACCTCTTGGTCCTAAAGTCTACACATGCCTGCTAAAGGGTGGAGCTAGGCCACCTCAAGTTTTGGAATGGTTGGTTTCTTTGATTTTGTTGGTTAGTTAGAGGGTTGGATTACCAATACAAGAGCATGGTTGGGTTGGAAAAATGATATAGATGAGGGTTCTCCTTGGCTAGTGGCACATAAATGATAGACAAGTGAAATAATAGAGGTAAAAAACAAAGGGAAACAACAAAATACTCTCTAAATAATCTTATGCAAGAAGTTTAATGCTTAAAATTTCATTTCAAGACAGTAAACATGTATCAAAAACACAATTACTCCCATAGGTTGCAATAAAAACAAACCTTCACCAAAGCATTAGTTGTTTTATAGGTTGCATATTAGTAAAGATAAGTTATACAATAGCTGAAGAAAATGAAATGTACTTTGCACAATTCAAAAAATCCATTCAAGACAAGATAAAAACACATATAGGTTTAGACAAAACACACTGTCATCAAGAGCATATGCACCAGGTAGAGAGCTTTAATCTATGCATAGAACAGGTTCAACCAACTGATGTATTGATCTTATTTTCCCAAAAACTCCACCCTTCAAACATACAAAAACTGCATATTTATCAGAGTTGCAGAAGCTCTCTTCCTCTAGAATTGAGGCTTAACTCTATACTCACAGTTGTAAAACACTTATTAACTTAACTAAATACTATCGGAGTATAGTAATGTATACTTCAAACTTCAATTAACAAAAAGGTGGTTCGCAGATGACCACTTATTGTGCCGTAAAATGTCTTAACTTAAACAATTTAAACTACTGCTAATGATAAAACTAAATTGATGCAAATGTTGGAGTGAACTGAGATTTGACAGAAAATGACTAGGACCGACATAATTGAGTTATGTACTGAACACTGGCATGCATGCGCATTGTTGGAGGCCACTGGGAGATAACTAGATGTGTTGGCAGCATTATTCTTCAACTTATCTCCTGGGGGGGAAGAAGCAAGTCTTTTGGTGCTTTTCTGGAATCTTGGATACTCCTTCTACAGTCTGGAGTATAGTTCCTCCAATTCCCTGGTTGTTGCCCATCGTCATGCTTCTTTGTATCGACTGTAACCGACCCTTTCTCTTTGTCTCACTCTGTGATGGACTGGTCATGGTCTATTGGTGCTCTCTTCACTTGGCGCCTTCTAAAACCTTTAAAAACAGGCAGTTAATGAGGATAGGCCACGTGTCTCCAGATCTTCGGCATTCACAAGCTCTTGAATGTGAAGCATGAAGGTCTCCCGTAGTGACATGGAAACCTCTCGTCACTTTGGCACTTCGGAGTTCAGGAGTTTTTTAATGCAAAGTATACATATCTCCCAGAGTCGCAATCTCCCGAAGTCATTAACCAATGCTTATTTCTAATTAACCCGATATTAAGATATTTTTATCGTTAAATATTTCGAGACTTCATAGCTCCGGATCTTCAGGGAAATGCGCTTGCTCTAGGTTGAAAACTCTCGTAGTGACAATATTCTGAAGTGACGTGGAAACCTATTGTCACAACCAATGATGTGTCATGAAAAGAAGAGTGACATGTGTCACCCGAAATAGTAGAGATGACATATCCAAAGGTGCTTAAAATGAGTGCCATGTGTCATGATAAGAGAGTGCCACGTGTCTCTGACTCTTTGGTGTTCGGGAGCTTCGAAGCATAGAGTATACATATCCTCTGAAGGATAGAACTCCCACAGTCATTAACCAATACTAATAGCTTATTAACCTAATATTACTTTAACCATCATCATTTAAGGACTTCAGGACTCCGTCTCTTCGGGGTTTGGGAGCTTCTAAATGTTATGCTTGAAAATATCTCAGAGTGGTACTGGCTTGGAGTGATGTGGTGGCCTGACATCATATCCCTGACATGTCACAGAAAGAAGGGTGATATGTGTCACCGGGAATATCACGGATGACGTTCCCAAAGGTGCCTGAAATGAGTACCATGTGTCAGCGCCAGATTGATGCCACGTGTATCAATAGATGAGCACCACGTGTCACCCGATGAATGCCATGTGTTGTCGGCCCTTCGAAGTTTGGGAGTTTTATGTTTTTCTCTTGATTGAAAACTCTTGAAGTGAAACTCTCCTGGAGTGACATGACATCCTGTCGTCAGTTCGGGACATTGACACTTTGAAAATTGGACACTTCAGCAATCCGACACTTTGGCACTTTAGAGGTTCGCGCTTGTTGTTAAATACCGCATGATTTTGAAACTTCAAATGCACAAGATCCATTGATCTGAACTGATTGTTGGATATCCACCGTTGAAAATTGAACCTATCTGTTTGCTTACAATCTAAACCTGAAATGGATTTCTCTAAATTGTTGCATTTTTTTCTGCGGAAGTTTCATGCGCATACAAAGGACTTGGTGGACCTACTGCATGATCATTTAGTGGTAAACATTATAATGAGTATTTTCAAACTCAAACTAGAACATGTAATCACTTTTCAAGAAAGAAAAATATCGTGCAAAACAATTAAAGATGGGTGAGGGATGTTGAAGTTGCATCATTAAATCATGGAGAATAAGCTTAGAAAACACAAAAAAAAAATCAGACTCGATGGATGTATAGGGTCTTAGCACTGAGAGTCACCCTCAGATTACAAGAGGATAAGCCCAGTACCCATAAAAATGTTTGTGGAGGTAGGTTTATGAGTGGAGATCAAATGGACAAAGCTTAGTACAAGAATGATTTAACACAAAAATAGGACAAGAAATGTATAGGGAAATGAGGTCCTCATTAACTTCAGTCGTAGTTTTGGGTTTAAAGGTGAGAAGAAGGAAGACTTAGTGAGAAAGGTGGACAAGTATGCCATGAGAATCCAGCTTTCAAGCAGCTTGGTGAAGAAAAAATCAGGCACAAGAGCACTCTTGAACTCAAGTTTCAGACACCGAAATATATCACAGCAGCATAATAATCAAACCTCCATTACCATGTGACTATAACAACTCGCCTGGATCCTCCATACACGAGCATTTCAGTATAAGGGGAAATAAGATAAAAAAGCAAAGTACTGGAACAGGTCACAACAACATTATAATCAAACCTACATTACAATACAACCACAACCCTCGTCTAGATCCTCCATGCACGAGTGTTTCAGCATAGTTTAAACAAAGAGATGAAAGAAGCTGACTTCTATTAATGTGAAAGTCTCAAGTCTCATAAAAAACCAGAGAACAACTATGTTATAAAAATATTACAAAAATAGGTAGCTCTTCTCAACCAATTGACGACCATAACAATGTTTCGAACTGATCTATTCATACTTAGATCAGTCCACAACTACCAGGAGTGTGATCTGTCCATCCCATTAAAATATTTATGTATGTGCATCCTTCTGTCAGACTGTGCATGTATCCTTCTGTCAGATGCAAGCTTAGATCAGCATGGGCCTACAGGAAAAAATCGTCCATCGTGGTACCTCAGGCTGATAGTTCTGTCTCCACGGCCAGACCCTCCATGCTTTCTATTTACAGAGTGAGTCGAGGTTTCAACCACCACTCATTTTTCCTTAAATGCTCTTTTCTTCGGGATTGCAATGAGGCTTAATGCCTAGGGGGTTGTTGGATTTGACGTTGAATAAGAACGTGATTGTGGGGCCGTCAAAGGTGGTTTGGATCCACACCGCTTTTGAGCCCGCAATTCACCACCTTTCGCCATACTGTGGTTTAAATTACGGGACCACTCAAGGATTTTAACACTCGAGCAAGTAGTGTCCCCGCAATGAAGCATGGCCATTGATCTAGTCAAGGTCCACGATCTGGGTGACCCTGCTACTTTAGTGCCCCTGCTAAAGTTCTATCTGTCTGCCATATTAGAACTCCCCTATCTGATTTTGCGATGACGAACATTTCTTAGAGCTTGAGATATTTTGAATGTGGAGCATGAATATCTTCTGAAGTGACTTTCTTCCGGAGTGACGTGGCAGTCTTTCGACACTTCAGAGTTCGGGATATTTTGAGTGAAAAGTATATATAACTCCCGTAGTGCTGAACTTGTGAAGTAATTAGTGTGTTCTTATCACTAATTAAACCTGGATTAAGCTGTTTTTATCATTTAAATATTTTGGGACTTCGGGGATCCGGGCTTTAGAGAACTGTGCTTGCTCTGGATGGAAAAATCCTAGAGTGACACTCTCCCAAAGTGATGTGTGGGCCTGAAATGAGTGCCACATGTCTCAATAGATGAGCACCACGTGTCAGCTCTAGATGAATGCCATGTGTCTCTGGAGAATGAGAGCCATGTGTCTCTGGCACTTCGGACTTCGGGAGTTTCTGGATGTAAAGCATGGAAATGTCCCGAAGTAGTACGGGCCCGAAGTGACATGTCTCTTCGGGACTTCGGTGCTTCGATACTTCGGGGTTTTGGTACTTCATGGGTTCTCTCTTGATGTTAAACCCTGCATGATTTCGACACTTCAAATGCACAAAAACTGTCGATCTCAGTGGCCTGTTGGATCTCCACCATTGGAATTTTAATCTGTCTGCTCCTACAATTTGAGCCCGAAATTGACAACTTTTTGTGATCATGGTTGTTACATGTGCAAACAAAGGAATTGAACGATCTGTTGACCTTGAAAAATTTATGTGATATAATAAGGAAAAAGAGTCAAAGGGTAGGGGTGAAGACTTAGGTCTTAATAGGACTTACACTGTCCACACCTTTTGTTTTTGGTTCCTCCATCTAGGGGACATCAGTTGTGTCGTCAACTCCATCTTTTATTATCCCTAGCATCCCAAAGCCCATCCCTTCAACGCCCACTTCCAGATTCTTTTCCAATGGGGGGTCGAGATTTGGTTTCAGCATGGGAAGTGGAGCTCCTTCCACTTCCATTAATCTAATGAGAAAAAGTGGTTTACCAAGTCCCTCTTACCACCCATTGTCCAGGATGTATCTATAGTTGGGGAAACCATTGAGGAGCAGGACTTTTTGTGTGCCCAACATTTGGACTTGATCTATTCTTGATCAAGTACTCTACATGCCATCATACCAAATGCTCCTCTCCCTCCAAATGATCCATGAAACCCAACCCAGACCACATGCCAATGGTGTGTTTGTTTTTGTTTCACATACATTTGTGAACCAATTAGTTGATCAGATGGGTCAAATGTCCATTAAGTCTCACTCGTCAATTGTTGGCACTAATGCTCAAACTATTGTAGTCCCTTCTCAAACCTATGACATGAATTTGGTGCAATCCACACAACCAAAGAATCCTCAGCAACTTGGAGGTAAGAAAAAGAGGAACAAGAAGAATAATTCCAACAATGAGAAAGGGACTACCTCCACCCAAAACACCTATGAGGGAGGAACTAAAGATAAAAGAAAGAGTCATTTTCCTTGCACGATTTGTGGGGAGGACCATCCTACTCACTAGTGTCCTCAGAAGGATGAGATCCATCAATTTTTAAAACAATAGTGATCCCCCCAACAACCTATTTTATTAATTCATTCATTCCCCCCTCAACCTCAGAATATGGTTGTTACAAATCGTACCCCTTCACAAGGGGGCATGGAAGGTACCCCTCACCAAGAGGGGTCTTCCTTGAATGCTTCTTTGTTTATGTGTGACCACATGGTCAACTTGTAGACTTGAAACACGAATTATGACATTCACGAGCCTTCCAAGGCTACTCCAAAAGCAACATCTTCTTCCCAGCCTAGTGTCACTCTTCAAACAGAGAAGCCATGTTTTGATGCACCACTTCACCCCCCGAAGGGAGTTCTTCGACGTATGACACATAATACCAACACTCAGGTTGCCTATAATTACAATATTGTGGAATATTTGGCCCAGACACCTTATGCCATGTCGGCGCTTGAAGTTATCCAAAGATTTCCAACACAACGAAAAGCCTTGCTATCTTCCATAGGCAAGGTTGATCCCTCAGAGTCGAAATTTATCACCTTTGAGACTAGTCAGTTTACTCATAGACTCTCCCATCAAGTTTCCTTTCACATTATAGTGTGATCGTTGGGGAAAAACATCTACCGAGCAATGGAGGATGAAGGAGCCTCAACTTGCATCATGTCCATTTATTGTTGGAAATACCTTGGCTCTCCTAAGCTAGACATGTCTACAACACTACTAAAAGCATTCGATGGACACATGTTTCAGACTCATGGAATAATCATGACCTTACCCATTGAGTTAGGTGGAAATATTGTCTCTATGGAGATAGAGGTCGTCAACACACCTCTTGAGTACAATAAGTTACTTGAGCGTACATGGTTCTACGAGATGACTGCAATTGTCTTGTCGGGATTTAGGGTCCTACGCTTCCCTCACTAATGGAAAATCATCACAATCGATCAACTTGTGTTTTGTACCCGAGACCTTGGATCTAATGCAGGGTCTAATGTACCCTTCATCAGTGATACCACATAGTCTTTTTTCAATATTGGTGTAGGGATGTTCAAAGATACTTCACTCATGGGAATTTTTCCCCTTCCCCTATCATCTCCCACTGCACATATTTCTCCTATCAACATGATTTCATCATTTACCAGTGGATCCCTTAGGTTTGTTGATCCTTGGGTGGTACCTCGTCATGAGGATGTTGATTCATATGGAGCATCCATGCCGCTCACCATAGTCAAGATTTTCGATACGACGATCCCATCATCATCTGTTGATATTGGTCACCAAATCCATCCTCATATGGAGTGTGATCAACCTACTTCGCCCGAACGGGTTGTTGACTCTCTGAGTTCACATGACTTTCTTTATTTTGAGTTGCCTTCAGAAGAGGCCATCTTGGATATCATGGCTTCCATAGAAAATCCCAAGGAAGATGAGCATCATCTAGAATCCATCCTCCCTAGTTTGGAACTGATGAGAGTTGACATGATGAGTCTTGATCTGAGAATGAGGGAATTTGTTGGGACACCTAGTGAAACCCCTAGTCTTGACCCTTTTCCACCTCATTTGTCTTTTTCATAACTTGCCACCGAATTATCTTCTTCCCCTTCCATCGAGGATTCACATTTTGTACCCCCTTTATGTATTGATGGAGCCCACCAAGGAGATTCCCTATCTCAAGAGACTACTCACAATGAGTATTTTCCTATGTGGAAATTCAATACTGTGTGGAATGGCCCCAACATGGTGAGCCATATGATGCCAAAAATCGCTCATGAGTTCCTCGATTATGAAAAAGATCCTTGGCTTGAGCCTGGAAATGGGCTCTACTTCGCCTAAATATCTAGAATGTGTAGTGCCTTATACATAGGTGTGCGGTGTGAGTGCTTTTGTTTGGCATTTATCGTATCCAAAAAATCCAAATTTGTTTTCTTTTTTTGAGATTTCACTACGCGTTTTGACCCAGGAATCTAGTTTACATGCATTGACAGGATTACAGGGAATTTTTATGAAGATGTTGAATTCCCTTGAACTTGAGTTATGTGTTATTCACATGGAATATAGGGACAGGTTTTTCCATGCATTTTCCATCGTGCATTATTAACCATCCATACTACCAACATTATGTCTTAGGTCTGAACCCGGACGGTTGCAACCTTAGCCACTCCCTTTGCATGTTGTAACTGATTTGGTAGTCCCTACCCTTCATGGGCGCCCTAGTTGGCACTTGAAGTTCTATTTGGTGCCCATGTTTTGTTTTCCCATAGGCTCGAGAGCCCTCCTTTAGCCCCACCATGACTTGAAGATTGAGCCTCATTCTCATCTCTTCTTTTATATTCTAGCCACATCCCGTGGGGGTTCCCAATTTTTTTTTTATGTTGCTTAATGGTTGTCTATGCATTTCTTGCTCATTTCATTCCTCCCATCATTGCACTGTTGTTTTACCATATCTCGTTTACTACTATGGAATAGACTTGACCATTTTCCTCTTGCATTATTTGGCCTTCATTTTGCACTCACCTACCTAGGGAGAGAACAACTGCTAAGAGTGGATGTCACTTGCCAGTACCATTTTCATTTCTCATTGCTTAGGTCAGTTTCATGCACTTGGAACATAGGATCACGTTGTTAAGCCACTCGTTCTCTCCCGCCGAGTATACTTTTATCTCTTTTTCAGACTTGTAATATTAAACAAAAAAGGTAATGAGTGTACTTGCGTCATTATTTCATGCTCGTTAAACCATGAAAGAGACAAAAAATACCAAAACAAAAAGTGGGAGTTTTTCACCATTGATATATTTTCAAAATGGCAGTGTCAATCGAGTCACCATTGAACATGGCACTGGTTTGAGTCCTCATCATATAAGTGGGTTTTATCTTACCCAGGAGTTGTCCCAGTAATATGATTTAGAGATACCTCTTCAAATGGTTACTCTTCCAGCCATCACAGAGAGTGCTTCAATGCCTCCTTCATTGTTGCACTATATTCGCCCAACTCTTGTGTCATGCTGCCAAGTCACCATTGTGTCATGTTATATGTTAAAGGGAAGTTTAAGTCTGAGTTGGCCATCTATTTCTTTGTTGACTTTTTGAGTCCTCCATCCCTGTGTCAGTTGTACTTTGTGATACTCTCTCTTCACATCTTCTCTCAGTGTATGTTTCGTGTGGATTGATGGGGGATACATTAAGTCCCTCCTTCGACGAATCTCTTCCTATCGACTCCATCACATTATCTAGGAGAGGGATCTAGAAACCATCTAGTACCTCGGAAATTGCAGTCCTCAGTGGCAGACCTCCTCATGATCGATAGTGGGTTTTCATCATTTACTCCTGATCGATTTATTCTACGAGTGTTCAACATCAGATCCTCTATTCACACTTGATAGATTGTACTAGGTATCTCGGGGTCCATGTTCATCATCAGTGGGTCCCCTCGTGTTTGTTAATTGTATACATCAATGATCACTAATCAGACAATTTCTACCATGCTTGAAATCAGCTCATCTATTCACATGTTGTATATTCATACCATCAGGGTTTGGGACAAAGACCTTGGGTATGGGGCCCTATCATTCCTTTACAACATCCCCTCCCAATTTGCGATAGAGTATATCACTTGTATATGAAGACTTTGGGGGCACTCTCCTTAGTGCTTGTTGTCTTCCTAACATCTATATGTTGTGTCATAGATCCACATTATATCTGTTGGTGGCTATGATTATTTTCTTGACATAGATCCACATTGTATTTATTGGTGGCTATGATTGAGTTCATGACAAAGATCCACATTGTATTGTCTTGTGGAAACTATCTCATTGATTACATGGATCCACTATGTATTCTTTCGTGGCCATGATCTGGCATTTCATTTCATGGATCCGCAGTGTATTGTTTGGAGGCCATGCTTATTATGAGTCTGAGTATGTTTACCTAGGGGATTGGTCTAAATATACTCATCCTTGGTGTTTGATTGCATGACTTATTTCGTTTCCAAACCTCCTTTTCTCTCTCCTTGCGCCGCCTCACATAGACTTTATTGTAATGTATTTAGGCCATCCACTCCTTTCTTGACCTCACACATTAGGTGGTGTATATTATAGACTTAATATCAACCCTATAGGCCAGATAGGAATCCATCAGAGGATAGAAGCCCTAACACAACTTTTTCCTGAGTTTTCACCCCTTTCAGATCATTTTTGGAGGCCCTCATGTGACACCTAGTAGGAAAAAAGTGAGGCCCTCGTTGGACACTAGTGGCTCATCAAGCGAGGCACTGTCCAAATTCTATAATTAAGGAGTTACGAGGTGATAGGAGAGGGATGAGTTGGATCTTCGTGACAAAGTCCTAGGAACTCACATCATTCGAGTCTCTAGTGGCCTCCAGAATATCTAGAAGCCTCTCCCAAGCCTCCTCCAAGAGTTGTATAACAAAGGCAAGCCTTGGGCAAGAGGAGAAATAATTTAGAGTAATCTTATGTTGTCCAGCTGCAGAGGTATTATCCAAAAGTTAGTGAGCCTAGCCTATCCAAGAAGTTGCAAAGAGAGGAAAGGAGCAAGGAGGCTAAAGGAATGTGCATCTTCATCAAGTTGAGGTATGATTTGGTATGTATTCTCCATGATTTATTAATAAATCATTTTGTTTTCCCATCATATCATGTGTGTTCATTGAATGAATGATAGATCTGATTTATTCCTTTATAGATCTTATTCTAATACTTAGTAGAGAAGAAGAGAAGTTTTTGTTTATCTTTTGTATACAAGAACCAGGTTGTGGAGCTTGGATCTGGTGTTTCATAATTGCAATAGTCGGGAAATATGAAGGACCACCTCAAGAAAGGTATGCAAATCTTCTCCACTCTCTAAGATGATCATGAATCTATGTGTGTAAGTCTAGATCTAGGAAATCCATAAGACGTCTACCCCATGATATCCATGTCACTCATGCAAATGACATAGAGCTTGTTTCTCAAGTGCATCTTGCAAGAAATATTCATCCTCAACACTATTACCAACTTGATGAGAACTATGTTCTGAAAATTAGAACTCTCGCCCCAAAAACCCATATTTTTGGGTCAAAAACACCAAACTCAACCCCATTACGAAAAGTGGTGCTACCAGTAGCACCTTTTTTTGGAGGTTAAAGTTAACACCTTTTGTAACGATGGCCTTAACAACATTGTAATATTGTTGACAAAAACCTTAAAATCAACCACCGAATTGAAAAGTAGTGATAACAACAACACCATTTTTTTATTTTCAAGGTGTTGATAGGCGTAAGTGACACACTATCAACTGGAAGGTCAGATCTGGACTGGGGTTGTCTAAATAACCCAAGCCATTTGGAATGAACTGAACCGACGGGTTTAATGGCTCTGTTAGCCAACTAAGTCCTAAAAATGATAAAAAATAAATAAACTAATCTAAAACTATGATTCTAACAATTTATGTATTAATTACACGTGTTCAAATAGAAATACAAATATATACAAATGATTATAAATAGTCTATATACAACATTGCAAGGTTTACTGGAAATCTTACGAAATGGATATTCTTAAAAGTGTTTATAAAGAGATAAAGAAAGCACATACATTTATTTTCTTTTCTTTTAAATGTCTGAAAATCTAAAACTAATGAATGATAAGCAAATATAATTGAAATAAGAATACATAAACAGTCAAAGCTAATTCATGTTGTCCTTATTTTATTAATAAATAATCTAACTAAATAACCAGTAAACTAACCTATAACTAATCGATTAAACTGAGTTTATCTTCTTGTGTAATTCAAGCTCCTAATTGTCTTGCGTGTGAGGGAAACCTGTGACAGAACAATGCTAATACTCCCAAAATAAATTCAAAGATGTGTTGGAGCGAGAATATAACAACAGAATGATAAATGTAAAGATCCAGTGATCTTATGATAATCAACACTTAGAACAAAAGGAAAATCAATTCAAAGTATTAATATTATCCATCATTTAATATCCCAAATAAATCAATAATAATCAAATGACAGATTAATCACAGATATAAAATGGAATAACAAATTATAGACAACATTTAAATACTTAATAATATGAAACACCATATGATGAAAAAGCTAAAGTTGCATCAAACATAATAATATTTCATAAGGTCGAGACAATAAAAGGAACAAAAATGGAATAAGCATCACACAGTTCTAAAGTCGATGGTGAATAGATTCTCCATATCAGTTCTCAAAATCACATGACCATAATCTATCCTAGCAAAAGATGTCTTCACTACTAACAGTGATCACTATTTAAACTAGTTTTGGATTAGCAAACTCCTATCATGCAAGATAGAGTGTAATCCCCAAAAAATAGATATCTTTACAAAAATAGCACAACAGGAAACCATTCCTGTAGGTATTTATTTATCAAAATTTATTACGTAATGGCAAAGTTTTATAAAACAAAAAAGAAACTAGAAAACTACACAACGCATAAACCAATATGGCTTCTCCCCTTGAATAGCACCATAATTATCATTTTCCATTCAGAAATTAGACAATGAAGGGTCAGACAGTTATGAATTAATGATGGCATTGAAGTTGATTGCATTTTTTATAATTATATTACTGGACCTTTTGGGTATTTTATTTGCATGTTCTACGCATGCTTTCAACTCTTGGTTTTCTCGTTCAAGTAGAGAATTGCAAGAAACCAGATGTTTTACTTGTGCCTATAAAATGGTATGTCCCTATAATAGTGTTCTACCCAGTCCAAGCAATTGTCACAATGTATCGGATGTATAGCAGGCCAAGGTTAAGCATATTCAGCAATGGATGCTTCGGCTCTTTCTGTGGCTTGTTTCAAGTAATGGCTAATGCCAACAAAGCCCTCTTGGCCTTTCAGAAACGGAGGTAGTCTAGAGACAAAGTCATAATGCTCAGCTTGACCAACAATTTCGTTCTTGAGATATTGGTTATCCAGATCTTCTCGAGCAAGGAAATCATTTATATCGTCATCTGAATAGTGATCATTGACCTCGATCATTGAGATCGAGCTCAAATGATCATGTTTTTTATTCCTTGGACTTCTAGATATTAATCAACCAGATCTCTTATTTATAAAATTCAAATCTGAGTTTTCTTGTTTCTTGCTCTTACAATTTTTCTGGATAGTGGGTTTGTCACTAAAGCCCTAATTCAGCTCAATAAAAGGGGTAGGATAAATCCTTTCTTTCAACAAGTCCACTACCTGTTCCAAATATATTCTGGGCGAAAAAATACATCATGGTTTTTTACCCAAGGGGGTTTGCATGGGAATAGAAATAGGTTCATTAAGCTCATAGTCATTATATGAATCGAAACCCTGACTTTCGGTAATGGGATTATCAAAATTGGGGTTTGCATTTAAAGGTGGGTTTACTGTACTCTCGGTTGGACAAAATCGTTCTGACTCAGGAATCTTTCCCAAGTGTCCCCAATTTGAGATAAGTGTGATACAAACAAAATTCTTATCATCCTATGGTGAAAGAGACTTGACAGAGGGTTCAAGATCTATTTCTTATATCGTTTTGACATTTTATACAGGCTCATCAACAAATAGAAGGGCATGTTTAGTTTAAACCGTAGGAACAACATCAACAGTCAGATGTGGTATAAAAATACTAAACCATACTTTCCCTTGCACGTTATAAATTGTTTCAGAATCAGAATTAAGTCGTGCCATCGAGGTTTCAAGAGGGTAATAGGAATACCTTTAGGGAAGCAAGTAGATTTGCGAGAGACCATGAAAGTCCTCCATGTAACATCTTCTAGTATAGAATTTTTAAACCACTTTTCACCTTCCTGTGGGAGTCATGTTGCCCAGGTTATAGAGTCCTATGTGACCTAAGATTTCACATCCTCAACTTTGGCTCTAAACCCATCAAACGTTTGAGCAAAGGCCTGTGCAACTGCCAAGTTATAACCTTCGAATTTCCGGATAAAGATATCCCAACTATGAGCTTGCAAATCATCTATGGCATCATTGTGGGAAAGAAGAGCCTGACAGCCATTAGGTTCGATTCGAACCACAAGGGCCATGGTTACTGTCAAATAGACACAGTATACAGTATGAAAGGGAGGTCTAGACTTCCAATAAACAAGTAGCAAGGAGAGGTCTGTGAAAACCAAAATAGCC
This sequence comes from Picea engelmannii, assembly GCA_009831015.1. NCBI lineage: Eukaryota > Viridiplantae > Streptophyta > Pinopsida > Pinales > Pinaceae > Picea > Picea engelmannii. Next base: position 98,930 of record ML830047.1, on the reverse strand, counting down.
CGATACCTACAAAAATGGGAGACTGTCATGTTTGATAACTTGAGTTTGGAAAGATAGAAAACCAGAGGACGTGCATATCTATGAGCCATTACACATAATGAATATCAAACCCTTAACCATTATCAAATTCCAATTCAAACAGTTAATGAGGGTCATTAAATGTACATGACAACAGGATGAGGTGTATTCGTGGGTACATCAGACCTATACCAAGTGACATGACAATGATATGACTGATATAACGAAGAGCATGTATCAATTTCTAACCCAAAGTTGCAGCGTGATTATGGATAAATGATCAAACCATACAATCAACCATGGATAATACCATAATACATAAAAATGTGACAATCAATTAATCAATGAGCTTATAAAATTTCAATTTAGTAACATATAGGTTCCCTTAAAGTGTAATCTCTTAGGTAAAAGAATAGAAGAAAGAACACAGACTACAGAATGATTACCCAATCCAATTTTTTGTTTAAATTTCATGCTTGCAGTCATGAAACTTAAAAAAAACAAATGAAAAAATCATAAGATAAGTTTAGCCCAATACATCTCCTTGAAGCCAAAAGGAAGAAACGTTTATAAATGCAAGGAGGAGGCAACTACAGAAATATTTTATCTCTTTGTGATAATTTTAAAATGTGATAAAATTCGATAGAATTATTGGCTTCCAACAATGGCGACACGCTGGGAGAAGCAGTTGTCTCTACATCACCAGAAAATTTATGTTAGGGGAACAGATGCAATAAATTTTAGAAACAGTTAACAACAGATCAATCATTCCGATCATAACTCAGAAAATAACATAGTCATAGCGTTGGATGCATTTCCGTATGACAATGTAATTTGGTGTCTTATTTCGATCACAGGTATAGCGATGTCTATGCATGTGACTTCAATATCGTTGACAGGGCCACTGCTACCAGCAGGCATCCATAGCCTTGTAAGGGATATCATTTAAGCCACTCCAGTACCTCTATCCCTTCCAAGAGTCATCCATTCATGATAAAAACATGTTCATACTTGATCAAATCAAAAGACATACCTCAGGATCTTCTTAAACTCGGCACTGCTTCGCTGCCAACAGACCTATTCAGTACCCTGACAAAGTTGCCTTGGTATCATGCATGCATTTACCCTCTACCAGCAGACTTGTTCAGTGTCTCGATGGGTTTACACACACTTCCCACACATTGTAGTGCTTCCAACTCTCTAAAATTTGTTTATAGATCTCCAGAAACTTCAAGGTATTTAAGAGAGAGGGGTGATACTGAAAATCTCACAGTTTGGTAATGGAAAGTTTGATCATTTACAAATTATTTTTCTGTTTTGATGAATTTCAACATGATTTGGACAGTTTGATTTATGTTAAGAAATAATCTCTAGGATGGGGAAGCATATTGAGTTGTTCTCATTAAAATAGGGGCGGTGTCAGAATTCTGTTAAGGATAAACGCGTCTTCCTGAGATTTTAATGAGAAACCAGGAGCATTGTTTGAATAGAAACCTACTTCCGCTTATCCGAGTTTTAGCATTTACTGCTCAGGTGCTTGAGATGTTACCAACTGCTGCTAATAAATAAGAATTATGATTCCCTTCAACAAATGAAATGGTGATTCATATATGATTATTTAGAAAACAAATCAAAATCAAGCAAAATGAAAAGAACCAAAATAAAAAACAGAAAAGAAAATTAAAAATATTTACAAGAGGGTGGATCTGAACTTCTCAGGTGAAGTAGTTTTTTAAGAGAGACTAAAAGAAAATAGAAAAAAACCTTATTAATATGAGTGCAGCCCTACTAGTGGCACCTTAGGTCAGGGTTGAATTGACAGTTCAAATTTACTTATCTCTTTACTTTCCACTTAAAATTTTCATGATGATACTGTGTTTTTGAAAAGAAATGTTCAACAAAAGGCATAGAGAAAAGGATCAAAGTGGACTTCCCTGACAATATTCATATTATGGTTCTCTTGGTGTACCCACTTGTGTTCATAACTGCATTATTACAAAGAGAAATGGTGAGAAATAAAACTAAAGGAACCTCCTCTAAATACTAAATAGATCAAAACGCTAAGTAAAATCGTATTTCCAGTGCAACCACAAGAGCATCTTTAATCCTGGAAGGCATAGAAAGTCGAAAATCAGAACAAAAGAATGTAGTATTTGCAAATTCAAAAGAAATATGTTATGCTTACCTCTTATATATTCATTTAAAAACAAAGCAAGCACAATTGTACCATTCTTTAGAAACTTCTTAATGTATGAATCCTCCAACCATTTTGCAATCTTGTCGTGATATGGGTCATAATGGCATGGAAGAGTGTAAGTAAGTTTGGAAAACTTGTCAATATTATGGGGACCTGACATAACCATCAGCCAAGGCCAAAGTGCCCCACCCTCCTGACAATTCTCCACATGTTCATCAATTTCTTCACATGGAGGATCTAAAAGAATCATGTCATGCTTACTTTCTATATATTTAGGTAAAAACAAAGCAAGCACAACTTTATCTTTATTATGAAGATTTT
>ML830047.1:43683-56029 GCA_009831015.1 Picea engelmannii | reverse complement strand
CCAAGTCAAACTCTTGGAGTATCACAATCCATTTGGAGTATTTTCCCCCTAGCAATTGACGGGTGAGAGTGTGTTGCATAAGGCTGCAATGTGAAATCACTGTAGTCTTGCGTGAGAGGATATAGTGCCGGAAGCGTTGGACGGCTTGGACGACAACCAAGGCCAGTTTCTCAACATGTAAATACTTGATTTCTGTAGGCGTGAGACTTTGACTCAAGTAGTAGATAACATGTTCATCGTTAGCATCATCCTCTTGGATGAGAACCATGCCAATGGTGTAATCCGAGGCAGCAAGGTAGAGGAAATAATCATGACTGTAATCGGGGGGAAAGAGAAGCGGAGCTCGTGTTAGGGACAACTTCCAAGCTTCAAAAGCATTGTTGGCAATGGTATCCCAAACGAACTCTGAATCCTTTTTTAATAGCCGCGTAAATCCACGAGTTATCTCGGCATAATTTGGGATAAAATGACGAAGAAAGTTTGCTTCCCCCTGCAAACTTTGTAACTGGCGAAGAGTAGAAGGAGGAGGGAGATTAAGGATCACCTCAACCTGTAAAGGATCCACCCGGATCGCTTGACACGAAACGATAAAACCTAGAAGACGGTCGGATTCCACGCAAAAAATGCACTTATGAGGATTCAAACGTATACGATAGAATCGACAGCGAACGAAAATGGCTCGGAGGTGGGTTGGGTGATCGACTCGGCGCATTGAATGAGTGGCTAAATCGTCCAAATATGGTTGAACGATGTGCTTGATATCATGGAAAGCATAAGACATAGCGCGTTGAAAAGTTGCGCCAACGTTCTTGAGACTGAAAGGAAGTTTCCGATAGGCAAAAGTACCCCAAGGACAAATAAAAGCAGTCTTATGTTGATCTTCGAGAACAATGTTGATTTCATTATACCCGGAGAAACCATCCATGAGAGAGAAGATTTCACTTCCGGTGCAATCGTCAACAATCTGATCGACAAAGGGGGTAAGAAAGTTGTCTTTGGGAGAAGCTTTGTTGATATCCCTATAATCAACGCATACATGAATGGTGCCTTGTTTCTTGTCAATCAGGACAATATTGGAAACCCAGTCTGTGAGAGCCACCAGATAAATAAAGCCGTCTTTAAGAAGTTTCTCGACTTCGAGCTTGATAACAACCACTTTACGTGGGTGAACTGGATGAAGGCGTTGCCGGACGGGTTTAGAACCGGGGTATGTCTTTATCTCATGTATCACAATCGCAGGGTTGATACCCGACATTTCTTCGTAGCTCCAGGTGAAGACGTCACAAAATTCCTTGAATAGGGATGTGTAGGTGACGATTTCGTCGGAAGAACACGAAGCTCCAATATGGACATTTTCAACAATCCCCAGTTTGATGGATATGTCAAGGGGAATAGTGGGCGAGATATTTCTTAAGTTCCCTTCGGAAAACACATCGTGTGCAGACTTGGGAACGGTGGAGATGACAGCAACAGTCGACGGAGGAAAAATCCGTTGGTAGTTCTCAATGGTGTGCTGCTCCAGAAAGAGGATGGAACGATGATGTCCATCGTCCCAAGGGGTGTCCTCCATGACAGACATGATCATCTCGTCAGTGGGAAAAATGACACGAAAAGGATTGGGAGACAACTCACCAAGAGAAGGAGTAGAAGGTGTTGTCGATTGAATGGCCTGATAGGCGGATTCAACCGGACTTAGCGGCATTGCGTCGCCAAAATGAAGATGATATCCAGCATCAGGTACTATCTAGGGGTCATCAGACGCAGGAAGTTCATGAGGCGAAGTGGAGATCATGTTGATAGAAGCAACATACGAGCGTGGAACATCGAGCGATGGAATGGGGAAAGTACCCATTAACGAAGAGTCTTTTAAAAGGCCTACACCGATGTTCTCATAACTCGGTGGGGTTTTAGCAATAAACAGTACGTTGCCAGTACGAGTATCAGAATTGAAGAAGGTCAGTTGATCAACGGTGACAACCTTTCCTTGATGAGGGAAACGTACTACACGGAAAAGGGTCGACACAACTGCGTGCATGGAATCAATCCAGCTGCGACCAAGAAAAAGATTGTAATCAAGGGGAGCGTCAAAGACTTCCACTTCGACTTGGACCATTTTTCCTTCTAGCGTGATGGGAAACGAAGGAAGGACACCGTAGGGCTTAAAACCAGAGCCGTTGAAGGCTTTAAGAGTGTTCTGGGATTCATTCAAAGAAGGAGAGCCAATGGCTTTCCAACAAGCACAAGACATAACACATGTCGAGGCACCCTCATCGATAACGGTTCTGCAAATGTTTTTGTTAGAGACAACCACTTGGATCTGGAACGCAAGTTGAAGGGGTAACCTTGGAATGTGATCTGCCAAGTCAAATATTATTAAATTCGTATCCGTCGGATCGATTCCACCGATAGCTTTCAACAGTGCCTTCCATTGTGTGGGACAAGTTTGAAGGACTTCGAGGGCTGACATCGCAGAAGGTGCTTGAGCCAGATATTCAACAATGTTGTAGTTCTGGGCAGCACGAGCGTGAGGATTGAAAGCCAATTTTTGAACGACACCCTTTGGGGGGGGTCACAGAACTGTGTCGAGGCTCAGTCGTTCGAGATGAAGAGGACCATTGGTAGGTGGAGTCATGGGAGAGGGTTGTGCCGAGGAAGGCGGTAGATCATCAACCTTCTCTTTAGAGGGAGAATAATCTTTGGCGCGAGTAGTGAGTGCAACGTTGCTCTGCTTAGAATCGCCAGTACACATCAAAACATAGGAGGTAGTAGAAGATGAGGGTTGGGCATGGATGACCAACTGAGCCTGTTGTTGAGACGGGAAGGGTTGGGACAAAACGGCCGGTGCAGGTGGTTTTGGAGCTCCTTGAAGGAACTTAGTGACCTCGGCACGTCGTGGACAATCCTTCGTGTAGTGATCATCACCACAGATAAGACAAGGGTATCGTGGTTTGCGCTTATCCCGATTGTCAATAGGGGTAGTTTTGGTTTGCTCTGCTTGAGAATTATTTTTTCCCTCCTTATTCTTACCCCTTCCCTTTTTAGATTTGTTTTTACCGATAGGGGTAGACTGAACTGCATTTACCTCTGAAGTCTTGCCAATGGGAGGGGCAGGAGACGAAGCATTTTGAACATTAGAAGAAGCAGATTTAGGGTTTGCACTTGAAGCAGAATTTGGTTGGGCTTGGGCAGTACCAACCACACCGTCAGCTGCATGCGAGGCAGCTGGAGTAGTTGAAGTGCTAGAAGTAGAAGGACGAGGTAAGTCAGGTAGTAAATCGTAAAGGGTTCCCGTTTGTGAATAAACGAGGTCAAGATATTGAGCACGACTTATAGCCTGCTCTTCCGTGACTAAGCCACCCATGGCAATGTCCTTACCGATGTCGTTCACAAGTGATTTTGTGAACCACTCTGCCAACAACTAATCGGGGAGCTCAAGTTTAATGAGACATCGTCTCCGTCGCCACTCATGGATGTGATCGGATATATAAGTTCCTTTGCTTTGTTTGAAGGACATCAAAATCTCGATCCCCATGTCATAATGGATCGGTAACTGGTAATGTGTAAGGAAAGCCATAGCTAGGGTGTTGAAGTCAGAGAAGAAACTTCGTGGCAATTCGATATACCACTTCGCAGCAGAACTTGTGAGGGTTCGTTGAAAAAGACGTAAACGAATAGAGTCATCCATCAATGAGTTTGATGAACACCATAGGTGAAAATTCATAACGTGATTGTTTGGGTCCTCCCCCGCTTTACCGTCGAATTTAGGAATGTCTGAGGGAAGCTTGGCTGGTATAATAGGCCATTGGGGAGAGTGACGAATAGGATCATTTAAAATCCTTGACAAATCTGGAAGATCCAAAGTGGCGAGAAAGGGTAGCTGTCGATTCACCTGCGGGTACTGGTGGCTTTGGGGAGGAAGCCTGGTCGGAAAACCAGTAGGCCCATAAGTAGTCTGCATATAATGGGAAGACCCAGGCAGATTCGGTTGTGGTTGGAGAGGATAGTAGCTCATAGGAGTGTACCCTGGAACAGGGGCTTGAGTGTGAGCATTCGCCCCCCAAATGGGATTGAACGAACCTGGATATGGTTGGCTCATAATAGGGGGTGTTACGGATGTAGCTGGAAATTGCTGCCCCACAGTCATTTGAGGAGTATTTTGTATCAACTGATTCCAATACTGGGACAAGGATGGAGGTATGTGTTGCCCATAAGGTGGGGTTGGTCCTCCCATTGAAGGTGGTGTTCCAATTGGGGGCAATGTTCCAATTGGGGGTTGTGTTCCAATTTGGACGTGCGTTCCAAAAGGAATTTTCCCACTGAGAGGGGGTTGAGTCATACCACCTTGGTGAAATTGTCCACCAACCAGAATCTGGTAATTTGGAGTGAATGACGGAATAGTGCCACTAGGATTAAGACTGCCAATAGAAGATGAAGAAGGTCCTCCAAAAGGAAATTGAGGGAGTGTTGGAACAAAACCGGGAAGAAAGTGCCCAGAAGAAGAAGGACCACCAGGAGAGCTGGATGGAGTTTGCACAGGAGTAGGAATGGAAGCATTCAACGCATGGTATCCAGGTGGTAGTGTCGGAATGACGTTGGGCATTCGTGGTTTGTTGATGGGAGCAAGACTAACCACAGTAAACCCGGTTGGAACACTCGTAGTAGCTGTGAGATGGGCCATTTCGGCAGGGACGGTAAAGTGATAAGCGGTAGTCACCGGTACTGTCTCTGTACTAGAGATTTCAAAAATCACAGGTGGATTGATTTCAGAAATCATAGGTGAACCTGGACCAAACAGGCCCTGTCGAAAAATGCCCGTAGACCAAAAAGGATCTTGGTCCCCTGGTCCAGTCGGAGATCCAGAATACATAACAATTAAGTCTCCGGAAGAGTTTGATCGCATAAAACATCTCTCAAAATCTGGGTGAAGTCGAAATTCCTCTCGAGTATTGGTGATTCAGAAATGTTCGAGAGAGTCAGTTCGTTCCACTTGTGGCATGGTGACGACTGTGACTTCACTTTGCCGAGGAGAGCCCTCAAGTGTACTTGTAGGCAAGGGTTGAGAACCTTCCAGATGCTCTGGAGATAAACCCTGCATTCTACGTGAACGACATGGAGGAGCTATTGTAAATGAGTGACAAACTTCACGAAGAAAATCCTATGGTCAACTTTGAGAAACAAAAAACACGCGCTAGTAAAAAAAATCTAGGAAGCAATCACCAAGCAAACAAGACCTTCTAATTTCGAAGCCACTAGTTGGTGATGAAATTCAACGTCACAACAACGAGACTAGAAGGGGCTGGGATAGGGTGGAAAAGTTACGCTGACGACCTTCTTAACGGACTTACACCCTGGTGCAAGCTCCCACACATAATTGTTTGTATACCCTCCAAGGAGCCCGAGTGAGTTTGGTCAACGTCAATTCCAGGTACCGTGAAGACTTTCCCCTTCACAGTCACCTTGGGTAAGAACCTAGAAAGATAGGCCACCAAGGTCACCACCAACAACAATAAAGCCTGGGGGGACAGTCGACAGTCCGGTCCACACGCAAGGGCAGGGTATCTACCCCGAAATCAACTCAAAAGGCTTCCACTCATCATTGTGGGTATACCTCCGAGTGATCCCCGTAATACGTGAAATATCTACACTGATATCAACAAAGCAGGGTGAGTAACTCTGCCAATATCAATGCGACCTCGTGTTTGACCCTTGTGTGAGAAGGGCTTCCCAGGACAAGATGTTGCAAATGGAATTTAACACTCCCTAACACAAGATGCTATTGTGTGTTTTGTGCTTTTGGAGAGTGTATCTCTCTTCCTACTCCAAAGCGCTAGCCTAACTAAATGTTGGCGTAATAGAGCCCTAGAAAAGAGTTACTAGTAAAATTTTATGATTGCGCAGTGTTATTAAGAGCTGTTGTTTACTCAAAGGAAATAGAGATGAAACTGATGTTGTATAAAACTTTGACCCAACGATGCATGGATGAGAATGAAATATATCACTTTTCGTTCAATGAATCCTATGTATGGGAGGGAAAGAGAAAGTTTTCCAGATCAACCTTGAACTACAATGCAAAACTTCCTTTAAAATGCAAATGCAACAAATCACACATCAATAACAATTCTCTATTGCTTCTTTTTCAATAATTTCAACAATTGATTTTCAATGTTTTTGAAGACGAAAAAGATTTTTTGAAAGAAAAACTTTTGTTCACTTTTCAAAAAGGACCCACACCATGATAGTGAGAGTACGGAAAATAAAAAACCAATGAACAAGCAATGATAAAAACCCAATCCACTCTTTCAATGAAAACAAAAACAACAAGCAAACCAATCTAGTCTTTTCAATTGCATAAGAAAAGTGATCTTTCAAACAATAAGCAAATGATAAAGACCAAGAAACTCAACTTTCAACCGATCGCCGGTCCTTAACCAATCTGTTAGCGTCGGAAGTCGCTCCTAGATTGCTATCAGGAGCAGAGCCCGACGCCCATCATTTTTATGTCACGGTTTGTTGATTGATGGGGTGACCGAATGGAAGCCAACTCAAAACGATATCGTTCCAACTCCAAGCTAGGCCAGGCATGCACAGGTGAGTGAGGTCTTATATAAACTTCAGACAGTGAGTTGTAGTATATGGTGAGATAGGTGGAAGACTTATATAAGAGAAAAGCAGTGGTCTGGTACTAACACAGAGTTACTAACAGACTGTAGAAGAATACGTTCGAAGGCAATTCAAATGTAAAACCAGAGAATACAATCGTGCAACAATGAACCTTTCATCATAACATAACTGCAACAATTCGCGAGAATCAGTCGATCACGAACTCTTTGGCATGAGAGGAAAACTTAGACGAGATAGGAGAACTGTCTGTCATAAAACAAGAAATCTCAAATACAAATGCATACCCAGAAAACTAGAACATCTGTTAAAACTTTACAGTAGGGAGCTCTGCTCTACCATCGATAGATACAAAAATGGTGAAAATGCCTACATATACTCAAACTAGCAACAACAACAAAATCGAGAAGTATCATTAAAAGATTTACATCTTCATGGCTTCTGATAATCTACAACTGCGATCTCTGAATGGTCGTGAAACTTATGGCAAACGCGATCGATCTTCTGACAGTTTCATCGGCGAATCGACGTGCCTTTAATTCATTGGTATAATTTCCCATTATGGCGGAGACGATGTCTAACCACCACCAACTGCCTCAATAACTACTTCATGGGGATTGAGGACGACCTGGCCAACTCAGCATTTTGGAATGTGGAAGACTTCTCGTGCTGCCACCTGGAATAACCGAATGGCTTGACGAATAGGCGTGGAGGCCAGTGCGAAGGATAGGGTGCATGACAGGAGTGGTGGCGTCGGACTATGAGGGCGAGGCCTGAAAAGATGAGGGGGCGAGAGAGGTTATAGGAGAGACACATGGCAAAAGGAAAAAGTGTAGGGGATGGGAGATGACACGTAATGGACACACTCTTAATGGGGGGTTGACGTGGAAGGGAACGGGTCGTGCGGCGAGTGGCAAGTGGACGATGACATGTAGGATGGACTACATAAACGGAAGAGGGGGGGATGGACGGATGGCAAGGTGACACGACAAGAAAGAGGGCCCTGCGTTGATTTAAAATCGAGCAGATGAGAGTGATGGGATCGCTCAAGCGTTGTTGATATGGGCGCTAAAATCTCTGCCGTTGGAAAGCTGCGTGCCCGATTCCGGACCCCCCCCCTCTGCTTAAAGGTAGAAAGGCAGGGGGGGTCCGGAACTTCCTTTATTTCCGTTGATCTGGGCGTGCTGATCTGAACCATTGAAGAGATGCGCTCCCGATTCCGGACCCCCCCCCTCCGCTTAAAGGTAGAAAGGCGGAGGGGGTCCGGAATCCCATATGCATCGTTGATTCGGGCGCGCGAATCGCTACCGCTCGGACTTGCTTGTCACTTACCACGGGCGCATCAACATTCAAAACTTAGGACAAATGGGTTTTTAACCCATTATTTTGCATTCTAACCCCCTTACAAGAAATATCGCTAACATTTGGCTCCATGGGGGATAGAGTCGTCCCTGTGATGCTCTAAGAACTCTTTTGCAGATTCAATGCCTTGCTGTTGGGCTATGGAGTCTGGCTCAAAATATCCTGCTGCTGAAAATACAAGCCAAAAAACAAAGCAATAAAATAGAAATACATGCTCAAAAGATCTTATTTATGTATAGTCCTAAACTAATAAAACACTCACGAGGCTAGGTGAAAGCTGATTTCCACCATAGCCATTCAAGCAGCTTCTTGAATAGAAGCTCCTTCCTTTTGTCAATGATCACAGACAGTTAATGTAACCGCGACAGCAGAACGGTTACACTCTCCAACTTCTGCTTACAAGCTGAAGTTGAGATGGGATATGGCGACTTCAAAGCATAAGGGAAATGCCACTCCACATATTTGCTGACAGGGTCATTGAATGAGTGGCCAATTCCAAGAAATTGGCGACAGACAACCTCTTCTGCTACACCACCGTTCACACACGGCCGAATATCTCTAACAAGAACAGGTGGGTGAATAATGAAGTAGGCCCACTGATCTCAGGCAGTGGTTGCTTGCTGACTGGCTCTGGAATGAAATATGTGCCCAGCTACTCTTCTGGTTCTTCCTCATCTGCTCCGTGTACTCCCCCATCTTGTAAAAAGGGGACAGCCTCCCGATCCTTTCTTTCAATCCCAAATGTAAATACATCATGGGAAATCTCGTGAAGGAAGAAGGAACAATCCTCTTCCATAATGGCTTCTTCGTTTAATTCTGAGACAACAGGCTCATCGGGGGTAGATTCTAACGCGTCCAAGAAATCTTCAATAATTTCTTTAAAACGGGCATTCAGAGCGTTTGCCATGAAGACTGGAAAATCCTCTTCGCTGCCTTCAGAGTGCACAAGTGGGTGGAGGAGAGATGCAGGCCAGCCAAGGCCAGACGACACTTGCTCACAAACAGGCTCTGGACAGGAGATGAGTTGTCTACTAATCCCTTCCTCTTTATGCTTCTCTGTGCTTCCTGCCAGCCCAGTAGAGCTGATTTCCACCCATGGCCTTTCCTTAATCAATAAAGGAATAGGCTCTATAATGTGGTCTTGGAAATATTTCATAATGCAATACTCCCCTACGAGTATTGGTGGATTAATCTCTATAGAACATTCCAGGAAATCTGAAATGTAGGACTCCATGTGTATGACCACCGGATTGTGGGGAATATGACAAAACCTTGGCCGCTTCAGAAGACCAGGATGCTCCTCTACAAAGAATTCTCTGCTCGCAAAAGAATGCCCCTCTCCATTCTCGAAAATCCACTCTGGATCTTCTGCAGCTACAGCGTTTACCCCAGAAAGATGATATTCAGATAAAGGAGCAGCAAGCTCTAGGTCATGATGACCACTTCTGGGTTCTTGTTCCAGATCTAATCCATAATTGCTAAATCCTTGTTCAGATTCTGAAACAGACTGACAGGCCTCTTCCTCTTGTATATGCAAATCTGCCTGCTGATGAGTCCACCTACTAGCCCTGATGTTTTCTTCAACCTCTAGAGCATCCTCAAATAGATGTATCAATGATGAGGATTTCCTCTCTCTTAGGAGGAAGACTAGCTCTAGATGCTGAGCCATGATATAGTACACCATAGCAACAGTCTCTGTGGGTCTGATCTCTACAGGCATGCTATGATAAGCACTAAAAAATCTTATGTTAAAAATAATTAAGGCTTCATCTTCCCCTCTCCTCAAGGCAATAAACTCAGACCAATATTGATCAAGGGACTTGTTCTCGCCCCAACCTTTTAAAAAAGTATGGTATAGTTCGGTCCAGGAACTAATAGAACCGGTCTCCAGACATCCAAACCACGCTGCAGCATCTCCAGACAGGGAATGTGAGAACATACTCATGACAACATCCTCGTGAATGATATCAAACTGATCAACAAGGGTCTCAAAGGCTTCCATATGATTCTCAGCTGTAACATGATCTTCCCCAGAAAATCAAGGAAGATACCCAAAGAAATCATGAGGATAAGGGTTAAGGTGATATGGCAGCCGCAGAGGTTTAAATAACCTATTTCTGATTTCGACTTGAAAAGTGGTGGGTTGATCATGGGATTCAACGAGAGGCTGGGAGGGCTCAGTAGAAAAGACAGGGGGTAACAAGGTCTGGGAAGACTGTGAATTATCCTCAACCTCCTCAGGATTACAAGGGCATTCGACTCGAAGAGGAGTTGTGATACATATCTCATCTTTAAGGATAGGCAGAGGTGAAGGCACAAGATCAATATCTATAACACAAGAAGAGGGTATGCCTTCTTCTTCGAAGGCTAAGTGGATAAGGGGAGGTTCAGGGACATCAGAATGTACAAAGCAGAGGAGAAAATACTCTATAAATGAAGGGAAAGAAAAAAATGAGCTAATAAAGAAATACAAAACTTCATGCAGTAAGCTCGTAAACTGATACCTGGTCTTTCCCTTCGACATGGACTTCCTCCTATCAACAAAATCCCCTCTGGTGGAGTCTTTAAATGTGGAGTCGCCAGGTGAATGCTATTTATAACGAGTGTGCCCAATCTTCGTTCACCATCAAAGACCGGAACTGAGCTTTGTGTCTCCTAAGTGCTACCAGGTGTAGCCAGAGGCACTGCAACAAAGGAATTACCAGGTGTAATGACCTCAGTGGAGTTTCCAGGTGCAAGTGCAATCTTCAAGGGTTCTGATATCTAATGCACCCTCAGAATCAGAAGCTCATTGTCGTTCTACCCAGGGAAAATCTTCAACTTCGTCCCCGGCAACGGCGCCAGAAATGTTAGCATCGGAAGTTGCTCCTGGATTGCTATCAGGAGTAGAGCCCGACGCTAAGTAAAAACCCTGGTGAAGGTCATCAAAGGCCTACATACCTCTTTGTCTTGATTTCAGTCAAGGTCATTGTTCTTCAATTTTTTGCTTTTGGGTGTGAAGTTTGTTTTCCTCTTTGATTGTTTCTCTTTCTTTCTGTTTTTCGTTTTGATTGTCACGAAAGGGTGTATTGTTTGTGTGACTATTGCTTGTGCTAGTTTGGTTTCCATCTATACCAAGAAGATAATTAGTAAAGACAAGCATTGTGTTGTATTGATCATCATTCATACNAAAAAAAAAAAAAAAAAAACGTCTGTTTGATTGATTGTGCATATTAGAAGGCATTTAAAAGTTTTCTGCATAACATCAGGATTTGATTGAGAAAAAGAATCATTTGAGGGCATTCCTTATTTGTGCTGGATTAGTGAAAGAACTCTCTCTCTCCCTTAGCTAGATGTTCATCGAAAGGAAATGACTGCTTATCATGTTTGATGCACTCTTTGGGTCTGAGTCATAATTCCATTTGTTTCACTTCCATGCACCCCTTTACGTAAAGAACAGCCACTAAAATCAACACTAATTAAAAGTTATCTAGAACTTTTTCTTTTCTAGGATCCTCCACCAACAGTAGACTAGGCTTAGTACTTTGGATTAGAGCTGTGAGCATAACTCTCCAAAGTTTCTAAAATAAACAATAGCATCCTGAGTTAGGGAGAGTAAATCCAGTTATCATATAAGTCTGCCTGGGATCCCCCTCTCACACAGGGGTTACGCACAAGGTCACATTCGGGTAAGCTACGAGGACTAACCCTCTGTGGTTTAACTGATTGTGGTAGTTTGATCATATTATGGGGGTCACTTTGAGGTAAATCCACAATTACTGCGTGGAATCCTTTTAGTTGATTTCGGGCTTGATACCCTGCCCGTACGTTCAGATCGGACTGTCGACTATTCCCGCCCAGGGGCTGACTGCGAATTGGTAACCTTAGTGGCCACAATCTTTAGGTTCTTACACAAGGTGATGGTGACGGGAAGTCTCACTGTACCTAGAGCAGACATTGGTCAAACTCACTCGGGCTCCTTGGAGGGTAAATCCACAATTACTGCGTGGAAGCTTGCACCAAGGCGTAAGTCCGTTAAGCAGGTCGACATTGTAACTGTTCCACCCTATCCCTGCCCCTTCTGGACTTGATCACACGACATTGGATTTCATCACCAACTAGTATGGTCATCGAAAGAAGGTCCTGTTTGCTTGGTTGTGATTCTTAGATTCTATTAGTGTATGTTGTTTCTTTTACTTAGTGGACCTCAGGTCGAGTCAGTGTTAATGGCATCGAATCTTGGCAGTACCAATGGAGGAACCCCTTCTTCTGGGGAACCTTATACCTTTCCTTCATTTGGAAACTTTGGTCCTCCATATGTTGCCACATTGAGTCTTCCAGGACTCACTATTGGATTACCAGTTTGGTTGTTCCCCACTCCGGTGAT